>JAWQRP010000490.1:0-27314 GCA_033557875.1 Quadriops clusia
ATTAGGTTGTTTAAGTCTTTTTTAATTCTAATCCGATGGTTAAGGTAACTTATTTCAATTTTATTTTCTCTTGCTTTTAAGTTGGATTTGGTAGTTTAAATGCTTGTTCTTAGTTGTTTAATTTCTGAACTTAGTTGTTTAGTTTCTGAACTTAGTTGTTTAGTTTCTGAACTTAGTTGTTTAGTTACTGAACTTAGTTGTTTAGTTTCTGAACTTAGTTGTTTAGTTTATGAACTTAATTGCTTAGTTTCTGAACGTAATTGCTTAGTTTCCGAACATTATTTCTGAATGTTGGTTCCAACTTGAAATATTTTAATCCTAAATATGTTCGTCGAAATCTGTTGTTTTTTCCATCTTTTGCGCAAAAGAGGTAGCAAAGGTTAATTTTCCTAATAGTATTAGATTTGTTTTGTTCATTTTTGCTTTCGGTGGTCACGTGAACAAAATATTTAGCTTTCAAGGGGCAACAAAATAATGCCGTCCAGCCGTAATATAAAGAATACTTGAAATATAAAAAAATACTTTTGCAATTTAGGAAAATATTTTTACAATATAGGAAAATACTTTTATAGTATTGGAAAACACTTTTGTAATACAGGAAGATATTTGTAATGCAGTAAGATATTTGTAATACAGAAAGATATTTGTAATACAGAAAGATATTTGTAATACAGTAAGATATCTGTAATACAGTATGATTTTTTAAATACAGTAAGATATTTGTAATAAGGCAAGATTTGTAATATAGAAAATGAAACCTAGTTTATCAATTTCGATTAAGATCGGCTTGGACTGTTTAATCAGACGACATTATACCGGACGAGTCTGAAATAAAGTCTAAAGGACTAGCCGAAAACATTAGTTTCCGTCCCAAAAAGTTGTGTTTGTTTTATGAAAATTGAGCTTATTATTATTAGTGATTCTTTTATTTAAAATTCTGGTTCTGGTGCGACTCGAGACGAAGTAATTGCACCGATTCCGACTCGCCCGACATTTGTTGCCCCCAGTTAGCCCTCAAAGATTTAGAAACGTTTTCACTTGCTTTTCGAACGTGAAATTTGATATCAAAATTTGATTTGATTTGCAAATTGCGTGGGAACGAATGACCGAATGAAGCAAAAGGGCGAAACGAAAATGGGAAAAGCCCCAGAAACACGACTGACCGTTTCCCGAGCCGTGTTTCTAGAAAACAGCACCGACCCCGCTGTTTTCGGTGGTGTACGCCACATACTTTACACCTCCCAGAGTTTTTCTTTAATAACATAGTCGTTAGATAGAATTTATCGTTAACATTGAGAGGTCACTTGTTTTTGTTGGCTATTTTTATTACTTTATTATATACGTTATGTTCTATAACGATTTAGATTATAAAAAAGATACTTTCACTTTTAAATTTCTAGCACCCTTACGATTATTTGTACTAAATGACGTTTATTAATTTTTATGTTTAGAAATACCGAGCCCTGAATATTTTTAAACAATAACTATTAAATTTTGTACTGTCTCATTTCTTATTTTCCTGTATATTACGAGTTTTTCGAGTTGCCGGCCTTTTTTTATTTGGTTGCATTGGTACACATTTATTAGATTTTGTTTATCATTTATCTTATTTTGTTTATCATTTATCTTATTTTGTCTATCATTTATCTTATTTTGTGTAACATTTATCTTATTTTCTTCATCATTTATGTTATTTTGTTCATCATTTATAATATTTTGTTCATCATTTATCTTATTTTGTTCATCATTTATAATATTTTGTTCATCATTTATAATATTTTGTTCATTATTTATTATATTTTGTTCATCACTTATAATATTTTGTTCATCACTTATAATATTTTGTTCATCACTTATAGTATTTTGTTCATTACTTATAATATTTTGTTCATCACTTATAATATTTTGTTCATCACTTTTAATATTTTGTTCATCACTTACAATATTTTGTTAATCAGTTCTTATATTTTGTTGTTGCATTTAACTAATTTAGTTGTCATCTCAACATAGTCATTATTAAAAGATTCACAGCACGTTTGTCATGACCATCATGTAAATGTAGCTTGTTTTGAATAATTTAATGTAAGTTTTGTACTATATTAGTTCAATCGTTTTTTTAAAGTAATTTTTTTTTCGTTTCATCGGTACTTTTGGCCAATATATTTTTTAGTTATTTACCTTTCAGTTATATACATTTCAGCTATATACCCTTTAAGTTCCAGATAAATTAAAAATACATGCAGGCTAAACTTTCAAAGATTGTAAGTTGAATTTGCTGCTTTCCGATCTAACAACAAATTGCCCTTGAAGCCTTTGAAACTTTTGCCCAAATTTACCTTTATTTTAGCGATGATTTATCCCTCCAGTATTTTAAAAAATTTTATGAAAAATGTCCTTAGGGTTAAGAAAAGGATGCAATTTGTACTTTACCAGTGTTTCGTGCTAACACTTAAATTATTTATTTTCCATAAAACTTAATCAAAAGTTGTACTTTATCAGTGACAAAAATTGGCTCTTAATCTCGGCCGGCTAAGTTTAAGAGCCAATTGAGCCATTCGGGGCTCTATTTGTGAGTTCTAATTAAGTTCGTTATTCAAAACAAAGTACATTTTGTGTTATAGTTTGTTGTTTTATTTATTTGTGATTTATTTGTCTATTTCAACATATCTTTCATTATACCTTTCATTATATCTTTCATTATACCTTCCATTATATCTTTCATTATATCTGTCATTATATCTTTCATTATATTTTTCATTATATCTTTCATTATACCTTTCATTATATCTTTCATTATATCTGTCATTATATCTTTCATTATATTTTTCATTATATCTTTCATTATATTTTTCATTATATCTTTCATTATATTTTTCATTTTATCTTTCATTATATGTGTTTCATTAACAACTTCATTTTTGTATGTTACGTTATATATTGCATTATGTATGTTATTATGTGCATCATCATCATATATTCGTCCGTTATATAAATATATCCTTATATAAATACGTATACAAAATATCATTTCAGTGCAATTTCTTCACGCAAAATCAGTTCGAAATCTAACTTTTGATTGTTTCTTTGTGCTCAGACATTTTAAATCATTTGTTCTAATATATTCTTAGTAATTTTTACAATATCATTTTTAATATTGCAACAATTGTAGCAAGTGCTTCTAATTTTCATCATTGAAAAGATGACGTCTAATAAGTAAATAGGAACTTTTGTTTTAATACGTAATCTTGGCCAATTTTTATAAATGCTGAATAGACTAATGGTACAGATAATCTGCCCAGCATTTCTTTGTAAATTTCTTTATCAATTTCTGTGTCGATTTCCTTATTATTTTCTGTGTTGATTCCCTTGTTAATTTCTGTGTTGATTCCCTTGTTCATTTCTGTGTTGATTCCCTTGTTAATTTCAGTGTTGATTCCCTTGTTCATTTCTGTGTCGATTTCCTTGTTAATTTCTGTGTTGATTCCCTTGTTCATTCCTGTGTCGATTTCCTTGTTAATTTCTGTGTCGATTTCCTTGTTAATTTCTATGTTAATTCCCTTGTTCATTTCTGTGTCGATTTCCTTGTTAATTTCTGTGTCGATTTCCTTGTTAATTTGTGTCGATTTCTTTGTTAATTTCTGTGTCGTTTTCCTTGTTAATTTCTGTGTCGATTTCTTTGTTAATTTCTGTGTCGATTTCCTTGTTAATTTCTTTATCAATTTCTTTGCCGCTTTCTTCGTAAATTTCTTTGTTAATTTCTAACTCGATTTCTATTTAGTGACCTTAGTTAGAACCAACCACAAATGTTAGCAATATTAAAATACAATAATTGCAAGGTGCAATAGTTAAATTTTCCTCGTTACTTTTCCTATTAGTTTTTATTTTTGAATCTATTATTTTTTCATTGCGATTATTTTGAATTGGATATTGGATTTTGAAAAAGATTTATAGTTTGCCGCTGAAATCCGAAATACTGTTCGATGCGATTAAGGAAGAATTTAACTATAAGTTATTGCCTTGAGAATATTACCATTTAGTACATTATATAATTTTCGTATTTTTATAAACGGGAAAACATTTACCACAGTGCTAGATTTGTGCGAAAAGACAATTCATCTCAACAATAATCTTAAGGTGTTCTCAAGTTATGATATGTACCTATGACAATTATTTGTCCATTCCATTATGTACTTTTATTCATTTATCCTTCCAAATATTATTTTTAATAAATCCATTACAGTTATAATTATTGAATAATATAATTATTGAATAATAACGATTGGATTACTATTTCTTCAATTACTGTCTATTGAATTATTGTAAGTATATTGAATTATTTATTTAGTGATTATATTGAATTATTATATTTTGAGTGATTATATTAAATTATTGTGTATTTAAATTATTGCAACGAATTATCATAAGCAATTAGCAGAATGTCAAGTGGAAATTTGAAGCTCTATTTGCTAAACCAGAATACGATATCAGTAAACAAATAAATCTAATCATAATTAACCCTTTAGCTGCAATGGTAGATGTTTTATCAAGATATCATCGGTATTTTACAGATACTTAAGAGTATGTTATAGAAGTTTGTTTACAGTTGTTATCAATGTTGGATAATTATTTTTTGTACAGAACGATTCGTTTTTACATTTGGCAATTTATACATTTTAATGTTTGTTTCGTGCAGAAAGGGTTAATTGAAAACACAAGTTTACATTACGTATTACTTGAATCTGTGCCTTAACATGTTTGCTAATCCAGCTTTATATTTTACTCTGCTTTATGCTTTACTCTCCTTTCTACTTTACTCTGCTTTCTACTTTACTTTCTGTGATAGCAAACATGTTGGCTGAGTTTAAATTCTTATTTACACGTGTTATTATTATTGTAAAAGCACCTTTTTAACTATTACTTCGATTCCGAATGCAATCTACTAGTTGTTCTATTTTTCTATAATACAACGAAATGTTTCTAAAATACAACGAAATGTTTCTAATATACAATGAAATGTTTTTAAAATGCAACGAAATTTTAAAAATCACAACCAAAGTTTTCGCTTTGAATTATTGAAAAAGAAATGAAAAATATAAAAATCGAAAAGGATAAAAACTAAAAATACAAAAAATCAAGTAAAAAAAAGTAATAAATAGAAACATAACAAATTGTAACGTAATAAATGGTAATGTAACAAATGGGAACGTAACAAACAAGAACACAATAAACGGGAACACAATAAACGGAAACACAATATAAACGGAAACGCAATAAACAGGAACACAATAAACAGGAACACAATAAACAGGAACACAATAGAACGTAACTCAAAATAAAACAAACATAATTCCTTGTGTAAAGAAAAGTTCCTATTTTTTTTGTTTTAATAGTATAACGTTATAACTTAGTAAAGTATTTGTATAATAATATGTACATTACATGATGGAAAGTAACCGGAAAAATTTTAAATAAAATAATAGTAAGAGTTTTGATAAAGGCAATTAAATAAAGTTAAAGGTAATAAATTGCAGACGTCATATTATACTTAGAATAAGTGTTGGTGATTGTGTCTCTAAACAGGTCTACGGAAAGCCTTTCCGGCATATTTGGCCGTGGAACCTAATTCTTCTTCGATACGGAGGATCTGGTTGTATTTAGCCAGACGTTCAGAGCGGCAGGGGGCGCCGGTCTTGATTTGACCAGTAGAGAGACCTACGACGAGGTCGGCAATGAAGGTATCTTCGGTTTCTCCCGACCTGTGGGAAACCATGGTGCCCCAGCCGTTGGCCTTGGCCAAGAGATGTGCTTTGATGGCTTCGGAGACGGTGCCGATTTGGTTGACCTATTCATTTTGTACATATTAATTGACCATCTTTATAAAATAAATAAATAATAAGTGATATGTTTCGTTTATAGGAAAAGGGTAACATCTATAGGAAAGATCTTCTTATAGATCTATAGGGAAGATCTTCTTATAGATCTATAGGGAAGATCTTCTTATAGATCTATAGGAAAGATCTTCCTATAGATCTTAACTATAGATTTGGTCTCTTTTCCTATAGACGGTCATATTTAAAAAAAATGTATCACCTATTATCGGTTTTCTTCAAAACCTGACCAAGTCAAAAATTTGTTAAAATGAATTGCATATACCAAATCATAGCACATAATTCAATTTTTAACAGGAAAATGTTACCAAGTCATTTAAGAAGGTATATACTATTGGTATAAAAAGAAATTCAGTGGACACTGGTTAATCAATATTTTAAGCAGCTTTATCTCAAAATCACTACCTTTGACTCGATCAGTTTTTGAAGTAATCCGACGATGTGACAGTACTTACTTTCAACAACAAACAATTGCAGGCTTTCTTTTCAATAGCGACGTCGATACGTTTTGGATTAGTGACAGTCAAATCGTCGCCGACAATTTGAATGGTGGTGCTTTCGGTCATGGTCGTCCAGGCGTCCCAGTGGTCTTGATCGAAGGGATCTTCGATGGAGACAATAGGGAAGTTCTTGATGTAGTCTTGGTACATGCTCAGAAGCTTCTCGGGGCTGACCCACTTGTTTTTGTCGGATTTGGGGTTCTTGAAATCCAAATCGTATTTTCCGTTTTTGTGGAATTCCGAAGCGGCAACGTCCATGCCGATGTCGACACGACCGGTATATCCAGCTTTGGCGATGGCGTCCGAGATGAGAGTGAGGGCATCTTTGTTGTTCTGGATGTTGGGGGCGAAGCCTCCTTCGTCTCCTACAGCTGTAGCATCCAAACCGAACTTGCTGTGGATGACGTTCTTCAAATGATGGTAAACCTCCATGCCCATTTTCATGGCTTCCGTGAAGGAGTTGGCTCCGGTGGGGAGGATCATGAACTCTTGCATGGCGAGCTTGTTTCCGGCGTGGGATCCGCCGTTAATGACGTTAAAGGCAGGTACGGGGAGGACAATTTCCTTGTTACCGGCAAGGTCAGCGATGTGTTTGTAGAGCGGAACGCCTCGCTTGGCGGCACCGGCTTTAACAACGGCCAGGGAAATACCCAAGATAGCGTTGGCGCCAAACGCTGACTTGTTGTCGGTGCCATCGAGTTTGATCATGAAATCGTCGATTTCATTCTGCTGGGTGACTTCGAAGGCTGCCTTCAGAAGCTCGGGGCCGAGGGTGTTGTTGATGTTACCGACGGCCTTCAAGACTGACTTGCCGAAGTAGTTAGCCTTGTCGCCGTCGCGGAGTTCCAATGCCTCATGGACCCCTGTGGGGGAACGGTAAAAATGGATTAATGGGTCACATGTAATTTACTCTGATGTAAACTTATCTAATTCATGCCTGATTTCTGGATAATAGATATCCTATTAATACTTATTGAGCCAATGAGCTGCAACTATTTTAAAAATTACCATGGAAACGAAGCCAATTCCTGTTTGTTGATTGGTCCATAACTTTGATAGGATATCTGACGTTCCAGAAATCGGGCATAAATCTCGCTTTTATTTAATCCTGCTTTTATTTAATCGTGCTTTTATTTAATCGTGTTGTCATTTAATCGTGCTTTTATTTAACCGTGCTTTTATTTAATCGTGCTTTTATTTAATCATGCTTTTATTTAATCGTTCTTATATTTAATCGTGATGTCATTTAATCGTGCTGTCATTTAATCGTGCTGTCATTTAATCGTGCTTTTATTTAATCGTGCTTTTATTTAATTGTACTTTTATTTTATTTTATTTCGTATTTTATTTCTAATTTTATTTTTTATTTTATTTTTTATTTTATTTTTTAGTTTATTTTTTATTTTTTTTTAATTCTATGTTTTATTTTATTTTTTATTCTATTTTTTTATTTTATATTTTATTTTAATTTTTATTTTATTATTTGATATTTTACATTTTATTTTTTAATTTATTTTATTTCCATCGCAATGTTAATAAGAGTTTACAACATATGAACAACTCCAGGATATAAATATATACCATTGTAGTATATACCACGTGTTCATTTTGAAGATTAAAGAACGCCGAGTTTTTTGCGTTACAATTCAATCCGAACACCTTGTATTATGTCTCTATATTCAATGGTTACACAACAAACTATATAAATACGTTTTTAGTGTCACGAAGGAGAATCATAAAAATGAACGGATTACAAAAAACCAATTTTGGGAAACGAATTACAATTTTCATTAACGATTAAATAGTTTTACGGAATAAATAGGGATTGGATCAAGGAAAAAGGATTACCTTCGACTCCAGTCGGCTCAGCCGGAGCCTTGGGAATTTTCGCTTTTGACGCATCTCCCTTGGCGCCCTTCTTACCCTTCTTGCCCTTCTTACCCTTCTTGCCTTTCTTCCCCTTCTTACCCTTCTTCCCTTTCTTGCCCTTCTTCGCCTTCTTCTTCTTCTTCTTCTTCTTCTTCTTCTTTTTGCCCTTCTTACCCTTCTTACCCTTCTTCTTTTTCTTGCCTTTTTTGCCTTTTTTACCCTTTTTCCCTTTTTTTTTCTTTGGTAAGTCTTCCCAGTCGTCTATAAGTGGGGGAAAGGAAACGGATCAGTGAGTGGTAGGTAGGAAAAGGAGGAAGGATTCGTGAGAGCTTTTTATGAAGTTTTGTCATTTGTGTTAAAATTTTAATGAGGAAAATGTGTGAAAATTTTAATTTAGTATATATTTTTTTCAGGCTCGGGTCCATCTACACCGTAAAGGTAGAAGAGGAAATGGATTTAGTAGGTAAGTTTATTTTGGATATTTATGAGGTTTTTATGAACGTACTGTAGTTTAGATTATTATATTATTATGATTATGATGTGATTAATATATGTAATATTATTACTATATTTTACCTGTGCTGGCTCCCGAAGGTACGGCTGCTCGGAATAAGCCTAAGTCGGTGATGAGATCTACTTCAACGGTGGGGTTGCCACGGGAGTCAAAGATTTGACGAGCGAAAATGCTTTTCATAGGCATCGTGAAGTTTGAGAATTGACGGCAATACACTCTGCAACAAAGAGATTATTTAAAACAAAAAAATAAAAAACGGGTGATTTCAAAAATAAATAAATAATTAATACTGTAAAATAATAAACAATATGAAATAATAGATAATATAAAATAATAAATAATATAAAATAATAAATAAAATAAAATAGTAAATAATAAAAAATGATAAAGATGATCTTCTTACCTATGCACACAAAGGTCGATGTTGTAAGAAGCAGTGAATTTTAAAATCTTACAAAAACCCGACATTTTTTTTAACTTGCTTACTACATCACGTCTTATCGAGCAAACATATAAAAAAATTGGATGGAATATTAGTACAAAGTTTTAGAGATTATGTTGTTTTGTGTGTCTTATTACACGTGTGTATTTTTATCGACCTTGATGTGACCTTTTAATAACAATGTTGCTTCTTAATCAAAAGTTTTTTCTAAACAAAAAGAAACAAAACAAATGTTACTTCAATGAAGAGCCTCTGGAGGTTGTATTAACATATCGGTTTCAACATTGATCTCAATTATCCCTCAGGATCAATACTGGGAGCCCACCCACTTGTTAGGCTTATTATGTATGAAGCTCTGGCCATTCATCAATAATGTTGTTTTTGATTAAAAAGTAGTGATTTCAAAGTAATTGTGATGGGATTTTCGAAATTCATATTGATTTGCATAGAAGTGTAGGAGGTACAATGTATTAGTGAATTAAATTACATAATACAATGGGTACAGGAAGGGATAAAGCAAGGGACATTGATGTAGGTCATGTATAGGACTGCGTCGCGCAAATGGACCCTTCCTGTGAAGGTTGAATTAATTGAAATAGGATAACAGTATTATTATTATTATTATTATTGCAATAAAATTTAGTGAATGTTGCTGTTAAATCATCATTTGCTCTCTCTCTCTTTGTTTCCCTCTCTTTCTCTTTCTCTTTCTTTTTCCTCTCTCTCTCTCTCTCTCTCTCTTTTCTCTCTCTCTCTCTCTCTCTTTCGTTCTCTCTCTCTCTCTCTCTCTTTCTCTCTCTCTCTCTCTATTTCCATCTTTCTCTATTTCTATCTTTCTCCATTACTATATTTATTTCTAACTTTCTTTAAATTATTATTTCTTTTTATCCTTCTCTCTCTGTGTCTGTCTGACTGTTGTCTAGAAGTATCTCGCAATTTTTTTTGCAATTTAAATCAGCAATGATTGCACAATAAAATAGATTCGATAATGACGATTAAATTAAATTTAGAGTAAAATAAAACGTTGGAACACTGTCTAAGGGAAAACTCTATTCAAAAACGTAAAGTTCAAATGGCAAATATCCGCGAAAGCAGGTATTTCCGGTATCCCAATGAAATTGACATTTGGGTCCGAAAGAGCGTCGCTTCCATAAATTCGAAAATTGTCACACATTTATGTAATAATTTGGGCGACGATTAAATGATCGAGATTTGGACGAATAGAAGGGTCTGGCGAAGGACGAAAGCTGGCTAGCAACAAGGGAGATACTTACAGAATTTAGAAATGATCGAGGAGACGAGCTCTTGCAACCCGCACCGAAACCGGGATGGAACTAAATTGTCAATTTAGCAGGATTTGACCTCTAGTTGTTGTGGCAAGGGCGTCTGAAGGTGACGCCGCGGGTTCGCGGCGCCCCTGGCAGATGGCGCCACCGTCGACGGGTGAAAAATGATTTTTCTAGCTGTAGAGAGGTTTAGGGGATGGAAAAAATTATTGGAAATCGTCCCCAACGTGTTATTCATAGTTTAATAGTGTAATTTCAAGCGTTAATTGCTGATTAGTTTGCGGTTTACAGGGTTCTGTCGGTTGTTCGCGCTGCGCTTCCGGGAAAACTCCACAGATGGCTGCCGCGGGCGCGCGACGCTCGACGAGGTTGATCGATAAATCATGGGATATTACAATGGGTTGTGTAATATTCTGTTTTTTCGTTTAAACAACTTGTTATTTATGTAGATTTTGTCATTTTTAGTTTATTATAAATATTTATTTTAGTTTATTATTATAATTATTTTAGTTTATTATTATAATTATTTTAGTTTATTATTATAATTAATTTATAAACATTTTGAAAAAATGGGGGAAATACTTTATTTCTGGATACCGGTAAACCTCATGGCACAGACGCATATGATATCTATACAGATTCAATTTGAGATTGTGTAGGTACATATTATGTACATATTGTGTACATACTGTATATATACTGTATACATACTGTATACATACTATATACATTTACTGTATATATACAGCGTATAATATGTATACATATTATACAAACGTATTATATTTTACACAGCATACGTAGTGGATGAGACAAATCAAGTCACAAATTGCGCAGGTCAATTTTCGTTGGGACTCTCTGCATTATATCTCACATTTAGTGGCCATATGTGCAGATTGCGTCCAATTAAGTCGATGCCGCCGAAGAACTAAATATATCAAGTAATTGTCAGGCAAACGGAGGCCGACATTCTTTCGACAAAAACCCATTAAACCCTCAATTGACGCATTTTTCCAATCAATCGCTCGTAATTCCATCACGCGGTTGCACTTGAGGATTGTTGCCAACGACATTGTTGCCATCTCTATGCATTTACATTCATGATGTAAAATCGTTCCATTTGTAAAGTTTGAATGAGTATATATGCACTTATGTTTGAATGAGTATATATAGGCACTTATGTTTGAATGAGTATATATAGGCACTTATGTTTGAATGCGTATATAGGAACTTATATTTGAATGAGTATATAGGCACTTAAGTATATCATATATAATTATATATAATTGTTTAGATGTACCATATGTACAATATAAATATATGCATATATGTATTTCAGTTTTGACCATTTAAAGTATATTTGTTTATTATACATATGAAACAGTTATTCATGTTGTGCTTAGCAAAAAAATAAAAAGCAAAAATAATGACAGAGAAAGGATATATAGGACGTTTGAGAACGAGGGAACCCCACATACAATTACGAGAGAAATACGGGGCAGAAGATATGTTAAAATTGAATAATAATAATAATAGATATTGAAGAGAACTGAAAAAGTCGTAATGAAAATTATTGATGAAATAACATAGAGATAATGTAAGTATTCATATATTTGTGTAAGTATGCACATACTTATGTAAGTACATACTTATGTAAGAACATACTTAATGTAAGAACATACTTAATGTAAAAAGTTCATACTTGGCGTTGGCCAATGTCTCGATGGCAGTTGTTTCGTGACGTAATAATCGAAACGTCAAACGCGATTTCGTCTCTTCAAATTTTCGTCGATTTTGGGGATAAATTCGTTATTTAACGGAAAAAATGTTGATAAATCGGCTCATTAACGAATCGGGCGCGTCCCCATCGCATTTTCCATCGACTTTCGTTAGTTTTAGCGGTAATTTCGTGTTGTGTTAAAAGTGCGTATAAGATTGGGACAATCGAATGTTCTAGAACGATGGGCATAGGCTACTAGACGATGAGAAGCAACAGGCAATATGGGTTTTTGGTTGATATCATTGGAAGTCCTTTGCTGAAATCATTAAATGCTGAAACCAAGGTATGCTAGATCGTAATTTGATTTAATGCTAAACTGATTCTACAGGTGCAAGCTAGCCATCAAAGTTGTTTGTTTATATGTGAGAAAATTGTATTTTTTTTTTCAATATTGAATGTTTTTTTTATTATTTTTTGCGAGCTAGGATGCGGAATATGATGCGAAATATGATTCGACGAAGGAGGGAGAACGTGAAATTGGATATAATATTGCGTCCATCTGGTATATAGATCGATTTCATTGAACAGTCACACAGGTTAGCGATGATGATTTAAAGATCATGGGAAATATGTCCCCAAGTAGACTGCTTGGTGCCAATCGTGAGCGTTTGTCCAGACAACCAGTCGAATCTAGTAATGATTTATATAGCAAAGGCTCAATGTTGATGATTTATTACATCACAGGAGCTTCGTTGAACTTATTCTTCTGTAATTATCTATATAGTAAAATAAAACATATACAGGAACACACTTTAATACGTATATCTTCTATTTTACTATTGCTAATATATTAATATGTGCTAATTAGCAGAGACAAATATGTATTAGCATTCAATGGTATTAGTCTGTGGTATTAGTGTGGCTGTGGTATTAGTGTGGCTGTGGTATTAGTTTCAAATTGAACATTTTAGTTCCAAATTTCCGAGAAGAAATTCTCGCACAAAAAGAGAGAAATCTCTGAGAAATCTGAATGGTCATCACTTATTGGCCTAATGACCATGGTGTGACAGTATCAAAGGGCAGCCAACCTCTATGACGCCAAGGAAATAAATATATTTCATATTTTAATGACAGTGATACCACAGAGTAGTGATACGTTCCCGCTGAGATTTAAAATTACACAATTTATTTTTTGTTTACATTTCATAACTGCTGAAGCCTAATAGTCGCTGAAACGGCCAAATTCGATAAGAATGTTATCGAAACGTTATAACCGGGCATACATGCCACCAGCCATTCATGACTGGTAGCATGTATGTCCGATAGCTCGTATCAATATTTATTTGATTAATATTTATTGCGCCGGCGACGTTACTACTTGAAATTAAATCTGGATATTTAACATGTATGTAGTCATCAGGACTGCTACGTGTGTACATTGGGTATCTTTGAAATCATAAATGAGGACGTTACTTCGTAATTTAGCGTGTGATTTGAGGAAATGAAGAATTTTCATTAGATATGGTATACCTATGGTATATTAGTTTTGCTTGTGATGTAAATCTTTCGCGATTTAATTTTGGTACCATTTGATTGTTTTGCGAAAAATTATTTTTGCAGACAGTTGTTTCTGCGAACAATTTTTTTTGCGAACAATTTTTTTTGCGAACAATTTTTTTGCGAACAATTTTTTTACGAACAATATTTTGCGACCAATTTATATAATAGTGCCTCAAGCAAACAGGTGTTGAGTGTTCTCATCTACACAGGTGTTGTTTATTGTTGTCCTTTTGTTGCCGCTGTTGTGGTTTTCTTCCTTTTGCCACAAGAATGAGCAACGACCAAGAAGGTTTAATATAGGTATACCTTCTTGGCAGTAACCAAATCGCTTAGGATGTTATAAATTGTTTAGGATTAGGCCTATTAAGATAATAAGTCTACTAGAATAATATGTCGATTAGGATGATAGATCGATTAGGATGATAGGTCGATTTGGATGATAACTCGACTAGGATGATAAGTCGACTAGGATGATAAGTCGATTAGGATGATAAGTCGACTAGGATGATAGATCGATTAGAATCATTCAAGTCGATTAGGACATTGCAAAATGTACCTACGTTCAATAATTCGCGTTTCAAGGTGGACCCCGTGTACAAATTAGCATTCTTCGCATTGGCTCTACGCATCGGCGAAGAAGTCGTTTGAATGCGTTATTGCGTCGACTGGCTAAAAAAATCAATGTCAAGGCCAGATTTTGTGAAGCCAGACAAGGTCTTGTTTACTCCTAGTTGACTCAGAAGTACGCTGTCGCTCTCCATCATCAACCATCTGGCAGGAAACTCCTTCTCCAATTTACATTCCAGGGCGTTGGGAAAATTGAAGCGTTAACGTTAACGCATGTTCGCCAGCAACAATTCGCTAACAACAGGTTTGGAAGGCAAATTCCCATGCGATCTACGCAATCCGTTCGCCGGAACTCCTCCTTGGGCCATGGTTACGTAAAGCTTCCCCGAATTGAAGATTGATGATGTCTTTCATACATTATGTATATTATCATTTATACTGAAGTATAATATACCTATATCATTGGATATAAAGTGTACACTACACTTATTTATACATCTATGTTATCTGTGCCTAATTTGCTTCTTAATCTTGGAATTACAGATTTTTTTTCATAAATCTATCGATTTTACAAAAATCTTACATATGTACTAATTAATATAATATAATGTAATATAATAATTAATAACAGGAAATTTTCTCATATAAACTTAAAAACTAATCCTAGAATACATTTGAGTTAAATTTTGCTTAATATAGATGACTACATTCAGGTCCTGCTACATTTCAACTAGATGAATTTGGATTAATAATGCGTATAACAGCCATTAGTAAGCATTATTAATCTAAATTAATCTAGTTCAAAATGTAGTCTTCTAACCAAATTTAACTCCAAATTATATTTTAAGATTCGTTTTTTTTAGATTCTTAAGAGAAAATTTCCTGTTATTAATTAGTAATAAAAAAACCTGAAATCCCAAGAACAATCACAAAAAAAATATACCTAACATTATGTCTACATAAAAAATATTAACTAAGTACGCCTAGGTACTTCCGAATAACGATTTCATCAATTCAAGCAACTTGCTGTACGTACTTATAAGTGGCACATTTTCTGTAATAATAGCTCACAATAATGTAATAGTGGAATAATGTAACAGCACAATAGTAACAGTAATAGTAATGCTAATAGTAATAGTCTGCAATAAACAATAATTGCCAAAGGTAACTAGTCATCAGGCGATCCACAATGGTCGTTTCTTTCCTTCATCAGCAACCTACATTTATGCGATCGTTAGAATATGCACATACAGTGAGACCCCGCTATGTAATAAAACGCTGGATAATCGAAATTTATTCTATTTTAAATACTATGCAGGTCAAAAAACGACCAATGAGGTACATTTGAACCTTTCTTGCATAGGTTTCTCAACCAAGAGGTTCTTTTTCTTTAAGTATTGCTTCTTCCTGCATTCTTTCTTTTTGCATTCTTTCTTCCCGCATTCTTTCTTCCTGCATTTTTTCTATTTGCATTCTTTCTATTTGCATTCTTTCTTCCTGCATTTTTTCTTATTGCATTCTTTCTTCCTTCTTCTTTTTCTCTGCATTACTTTTTCTGCATTCTTTCTTCCTGCATTCTTTTTCCCTGCATTCTTTTTCCCTGCATTCTTTTTCCCTGCATTCTTTTTTCTGCATTCTTTCTTCCTGCATTTTTTCTATTTGCATTCTTTCTTCCTGCATTTTTTCTATTTGCATTCTTTCTTTCTGCATTTTTTCTATTTGCATTTTTTCTTATTGCATTCTTTCTTCCTGCATTATTTTTCCCTGCATTACTTTTTCTGCATTCTTTCTTCCTGCATTCCTTTTTCCCTGCATTCTTTTTCCCTGCATTCTTTTCCCCTGCATTCTTTTTTTCTGCATTCTTTCTTCCTGCATTCTTTCTTCTTGCATTATTTCATCCTACATTCTTTCTTCCTGCCCTCCTCATCCCATCTTCTTTAAAATTTTCATCTTCTGACCATCTGGCGACCTGAGGTCGAAGGATCGAGATGACACTGTACACCATTATTGAATCAAATAATAACGATTTATTGACGTACATTTACAAGGAACAAAACATTGATCAAACGGAGAGGTCAATACGTAGTGACCGATGCGATGATGATGCTCTATCACAACAAATAATTAATAATAAGATTAAAAGAGCTGATGGAAAAATTGTTAGGTTCAAGCCAAGTGTGAAATCTATTAATACGACAGTGTATTAATTAATACCAGGGAATATATTCCCTGATTAATACGTTCATTTTGATTGGCCCAAGTGACGCAAAATTGCGACACGAAAATGAAATATTCAGGAAAACGTTTTTCTCTCTTTGAGATTTATCTGTCTTTAGCTTTTTTTCTATTTTTCGTTTTTCTCTCTTTGGCGATTTTCTCTCTTTGGCGTTTTTCTCTTTTTGGCGTTTTTCTCTCTTTGGCGTTTTTCTCTCTTTGACGTTTTTCTCTCTTTGGCGTTTTTCTCTCTTTGGCGTTTTTCTCTCTTTGGCGTTTTTCTCTCTTTGGCGTTTTTCTCTCTTTGGCGTTTTTCTCTCTTTGGCGTTTTTCTCTCTTTGGCGTTTTTCTCCCTTTGGCGTTTTTCTCTCTTTGGCGTTTTTCTCTCTTTGACGTTTTTCTCTCTTTGGCGTTTTTCTCTCTTTGGCGTTTTTCTCTCTTTGGCGTTTTTCTCCCTTTGGCGTTTTTCTCTCTTTGGCGTTTTCCTCTCTTTGGCGTTTTCCTCCCTTTGGCGTTTTTCTCTCTTTGGCGTTTTTGTCTCTTTGGTGTTTTTCTCTCTTTGGCGTTTTTCTCTCTTTGGCGTTTGTCTCTCTTTGGCGTTTTTCTCTCTTTGGCGTTTTTCTTTCTTTGGCGTTTTTCTCTCTTTGGCGTTTTTCTCTCTTTGACGTTTTTCTCTCTTTGGCGTTTTTCTCTCTTTGGCGTTTTTCTCTCTTTGGTGTTTTTCTCTCTTTGGCGTTTTTCTCTTTGACGTTTTTCTCTCTTTGGCGTTTTTCTCTCTTTTTGCCGATTTTCTTTCTTTGGCGTTTTTCTCTCTTTGGCGTTTATCTCTCTTTGGCGTGTTTTGTTATCTTTTTCGTTTTCTCGTTTTGGGTGTTTTTCTCTCTTTGGCGTTTTTCTCTCTTTGGTGTTTTTCTTTCATTGGTGCTTTTTTCTCTTTGATGCTCCTCTTTCTTTGCTGCTCTTCTCTCTTTAACACATTTCCTTCTTTACCGTTTTTCTCTCTTTGACGTTCTTCTCTCTTTAGTGCTTTTCTCTCTTTGGCATTTTTTCTCTTTAGCGCTTTTCTCTCTATAGTGCTTTTCTATCTTTAGCGCTTTTCTCTCTTTGGTGCTTTTCTCTCCTTGGTGCTTTTTTCTCTTTAGCGCTTTTCTCTCTTTGGTGCTTTTCTCTCTTTGGTGCTTTTCTCTCTTTGGTGCTTTTCTCTCTGTGGCGCTTTCTCTCTTTAGCGCTTATCTCTCTGTGGCGCTTTCTCTTTTCAGCGCTTTTCTTTCTTTTGCGCTTTCTCTCTTTAGCGCCTTCTCTCTTTAGCGCTTTCTCTCTTTAGTGCTTTCTCTCTTTGACGCCTTCTCTCTTTACCGCTTTCTCTCTTTAGCGCTTTCCTCTCTTTGGCGCTTTTCTTCTTCGCCGTTTAATTTTTATAGGACCTCCTTTGACTTTAACGTCCTTTTTTCGAGCCAGCCAGCCCGACCTGATTGGAAATACTTCGAATGGGCAGTAAAAGGCATTAGGAGAAATCAACGTCATTTCTGGCACTAAACGATGTCGTAAAGCTCGCGATTTTTAAAATGGAAAAGGATTAAAATTTTTCCAGGACCGGGCCAGGATTTGAAACTCAGTAGAGTTTTCGCTTTGTCCGTCAGATTCTTTGTCGGCGAAGGACGAAATACAGTCCTGTGCCCCATAAAGAATATCTGAAAAGGTTTGGTTTAATTTCGCGGTTGGGTTTGTTCTCTAATTATGGCCGCTGAAGAGCTAGGTAATATTATTTTAATAGCTCCTTAAAGTTGAACGATCTTGTTGGGCAAAAGTAGGAGGATTTAAAGATTTAATTTTAACATTGATCAATTTTAATGTGTTTAATTGTAAATTTCAATAATTTTTCTAAGGTAAATTCTGTTGAATTTTTAATGTAAATTTCAATCATTTTTAATAGGTACAACTCAATTGTTATTTTAAACAAAACTTTTAATGATTCTTTGGAATGAAAATTTTAATGCAATTCAAATTTTTAAAAATCGTTTTATTCTTCTAATAACATTCGATGACGAACGCAGCACACATCCGACTTCCCATTAGCATCAGCAGCTCTATCAAATCGGTGGCTATCTATTTAATTTTCTACTGAAAAGGCCTGATGAAGCAGTTTTGCGCGCGCAACTCCGAAGACGAATCGAATATATATAAGGATAGCGGGCGAGGGAAAACTGAATCTTTGAATAATCACGTGTGGAACATTGCGGACGACTCTCAAACGACTTAATTGCCTTTCGTTTCTTTTATTTGCCCATCAGACCTCACCTAGAGGGCCCACACGCGAACAGTGCGTTTGTTCGATTTTCTTCTTTTGTGTTAAGTTGTGTACCTGCCCACCAACATGCAAACCAAAATTTTGCTCTTTCTCTTCGCCGTTTTTCTCCTCGCTGAAGAGTCCGGAGTTTTTGGAGCTGTACCTCTCATCAGGATCAAGGTAATTATTGTCATTTACTTATTTGAACTTTAATTTTACAATTTATGTTTAAATACAATTCATTTTTAATACGATTTACTTTTAAATATTGTTTATTTGTAAATACGATCTACTAAATACGTTGTAGTAAATACGATCTACTAAATACGTTGTAGTAAATACGATCTACTAAATACGTTGTAGTAAATACGATCTACTAAATACGTTCTACTAAATACGATCTACTAAATACGTTCTACTAAATACGATCTACTAAATACGTTCTACTAAATACGATCTACTAAATACGTTCTACTAAATACGATCTACTAAATACGATTTATTTCTAAGTACGATTTACTTCTAAATTCGATTTACTTCTAAATTCGATTTACTTCTAAATACGATTCATGTCTAAATTCGATTCATTTCTAAATTCTATTTACTTCTACATTTGATTTACTTCTAAATATGATTTTCTTCTAAATACGATTTACTTTTACTTGTTATTTCAATGAATGCGTTGTTTATTCCGACTCACGATAAGCCCCTCTCTAGTCCATAAGCAAGGCCACATTTACTACACAATACAACTTACGCATCCTCATTCATTAAATCCTACGGCGTTAGTTGGAATAATGCCCAAACGCTTACCACATTATCATTCTGCTTATTGCGCTCTTCTTTCCCCAGCCAATTTCGTCGGCATCTTCTCGTCCAATTAAATTCAAAATTTAGTCAACTCATTCCTGGAGCTAAACGTGAATTAAGTCACGAATAAATGTGGAGCTCGACGTGAATCTATTCTTCTCTAAAGCCTTCGTTCGTTCTCGCAGCAGAAACTGGATTAGATATTGCATCAGATCAATCAAGACTGGTTCACGTCATTAGGTCGGATTTGATCTCGTTCTGAATGCGATGACGAACAAGAATGGAATCTTCAAAATAAAATAAAAATAGCAAATGCTAAAAAAAAATAAAAACCACAAATGAAAATAAAAACCACGAATGAAAATAAAATCCACTAATAAAAATAAAAACCACTAATAAAAATAAAAACCACTAATAAAAATAAAAACCACTAATAAAAATAAAAACCACTAATAAAAATAAAAACCACTACTAAAAATAAAAATCACTAATAAAAATAAAAACCACTAATAAAAATAAAAACCACTAATAAAAATAAAAACCACTAATAAAAATAAAAACCACTAATAAAAATAAAAAAATGTACATTAATGAAAATAAAAAACATTTTAAAAAAAAGCTCCTATCCATTCTACTTACAGTGTATAATGACTGAACGGTACAATCATTATCCCATCAAATATTTGTATTGTTAGAAAAGAGAACTTTAATTACAGAAAAATGAAGGAACAGCCGATGACCAATACTTCAGCACAGAAGTCTCAGGAGAATTAGAAGTATGTAACAAACAACTCCCTTGTGGTTGGGCTGTTTATGCTAAGGCTACAAGGGTTCTGGAATATTTCATGAAAAATAGGTATGTTATCGTAACAACTATAATAACAAATTTTTAATTTAACTCAACTTCGTATAATGTTTTAATCTATTTAATTTAACTTTCCAACAAGTCTTTCTTAATCTAGTAATACTAAATAATAATATTTCTAGGTGCAAATGTGCAGACACCGATCAATGTGTAAGAGCCGAAGACGATATCTCCCAATACGCCTTCGTCTACCGATGCAGGCCGAAGCCGAGGCCTCGTCCAAAGCCAACTCAAGCCCCATCGAACTCGACCGCTGAGTCATGATAAACTTGGAGTTGCGAACAGCTCGATAAGTCTCCCTCCCTAGTCCACAAGAAGTAATTATTGCACAACTCTCGTTTATCCTCCATTCACGAGAAGTCAGTTCGGCGAAAACGCTAGAAATCCGCAAAGGTCAGTTAGCAAGTGCTCTCGATCATTGATTCACTTTCCAAGAAATCACTTTAGAAGCAGTTCCCCCAGTAATTATATTTATAGATTAATAACACGAATGAGCAAATGGAAAATTTCTAGGAATTTGACCTAATAATATTATGTTTACGTTACGAACTGGCAGCTGGTGATTTCGTAAAAAACTATTAGATATTTTCCTGCATCCGTTGTTTCGTTTATCACAGTATCAATTAATGGAATTTGCTAGGGCTGAGTAAAAATAAATACAAGTAAATGACACATGTAAATTATTCAAGTAAGTAATGCAAGTAAATTATACCAGTAAATTATACAAGTAAATTATGCAAGTAAGTTATGCAAGTAAATTATACAAGAAAATTATGCAAATAAATTATGCAAGTAAATTATACAAGTAAATTATACAAATAAATTATAAAAGTAAATAATACAAGTAAACAATACAAATAAATAATACAAAGTACATAGTGCAAAAACAAAACCAGTATTGTTACATTTACCTTTAAACGAAATATAGATTGTACTTATATCTTCATCTTAACACGTCCCCTGCACCTCAATAATTAATACTAATTTAATAAAACATACTGTAATTAACCATATTCCCCCTGACATAGGTTACTTAATTATTAAAGACAACCCTTATATTTTAATTCCATTCTATTATATATTATAAATTATATTATGTTATAAATTATATTACATTATAAATATAGATATTTTTGTATATTTTGTACATTCGTACAACAATGTAAATCGCAACGTAACTAACATAGCAACGACTAATGTGGGTATTTATTTCAGTATTTACATTCTCCTGTTTAATAGCGGAATTTGGCAAATAAACGTTAAACAACCAACCGTCTTATTTTCTTTGTTCAAGTTCGCAGCAATCTCTCGAATCGCTCGCCAGATTGCTTACGTAAAGCGGAGCAACAAAGAAGACTGCTGAGCTCTGGAAAAAATATGTTGTGAAGACTTTGACGTGAGGTCAGTTGATTTATGTCGGGGCACTGGGGGCAACTTCTTATGGAAACATCACTAGACGTTTATAAACGTTGTGTACACATAAACTTTGATTTTTGCCTGCTGCTCTCCACTCTGATTATTCATGTCATCGCATTTATCCAGGAAATTAGAGAGGGTTATCTTCGCGGCTTGCCGCTTATCAAGACAATGAGAAAAATAGGATGATTTGCATGAAGAGGCTTGCGATAGGTAGACATATCTTTATTTAATATCACTTATGCATTACAACGGAAGGAATAACTAACAAAATATATTTTCTTCGATACACAGTACTCAACTAAATATAACAATATGTATAAATATAATCATGGGAGTAATTATGGGCTTAAACCAATTCTTATTATTTAATATCTCATTCATATTCACAAAGCAGATCAACATATTTATTGCATAATAATAAATTGTCATTTTATGTTATAATAATTGGAATTAGAATCGGAAGCTCAGAGAAAAATGCTTCCAAAATTTAATATCTAAAAATAATATTCGATTGTATGGAACAATAATATTTAGTTAAACCACATATAAGTTATAAACAATATTCGGTTATACCTAAAATATTCGGTTATACCAAAAAAATATTCGGTTATATCAAAAACATATTCGGTTATACCAAAAATATATTTGGTTATACCAAAAAAATATTCGGTTATATCAAAAAAATATTCCGTTATACCAAAAAAATATTCGGTTTACCAAAAAAAAATTCGGTTATACCAATAGTCAGTTATACCAAAAAAATATTTGGTTATATCAAAAAAATATTCGGTTATACCAAAAAAATATTTGGTTATATCAAAAAAATATTCGGTTATACCTAAACACAATATTCGATTAAATAGGAAGAATCACTACACAGAAGCATGTAGGGTATAAAAAAATAATATTTAAAAGCTTCAAATCATGGAATACAACAATAATTTAAAAGCTAGGTCGTTTAACATTAATAAAATGATTAATCTACAATTAATAAAGTGATTAATCTACAATTAATAAAATGAGCAAAATACTTGATCGAAATAAAACCTAAAGTGAGTGCAACCACATATATGTGGTGCAACAAATTTTAACAGTGCAGTCCGTTAGTTCAGATTCGAAATAAATAATTTACCTAAAACGTTCCCGTAACTCACTTTTTTTGGCTTAATTAATATCAAACTTTCACATAAGATCACTGCGCAGCTTTCGATAAAATCACTACTTAACATACTATAAAATTACAAATTAGAAAAAAATTTGTTAAACGCATGATGAATAAATGCTCCTTTTAAAAGTAATACTGATTTAAAAACATAGATTCTCTTATGTGTACACATGTATAAATTCATGTTTTTGTTTGTAGGTTTACTACCATTCCCTGTATATACAAATATTAGAAAACTAATGAAAAATTTCGTTTTCTACTTAAAAAAAAAATGCTTTATATTGCACTATTTGTGCCATTGAGAAAATCAATCGAGGTTTCTTTTACTTAGCCCTTAGTTTATTGAGTGACGATTATTATCATTAATTATTGGTCTTCTCAGTCTTGTTAGTTCTTTGCAGTTTCTCCGGGTGAGTGCAGGCTAGCTGAGAGAAATCCCGTACTACATCGTTAAAAGTGTCATCGCCGGAGACGCCCATTTCTGATTCTTTCATCTCTTCGTTTAGCCTTCCTAGCCTTAACCTAGAAGAAGACAATTAGAGAGGGATTACTAGATTATTTAAAATAAAATAAACTTACAGTGTAACAATATCTGCATTTTCGTTTAGTTCGGCTGTTGTTAATGGGAGGACGCCATCATCATCGGGTAAATGCTGGTTAGCTCTGTGTTTTAGTAAGAGGCATACTTGAGCTGTATGACCCCCTTTTGTGGCAAGATGGAGGGGAGTTTGTCCTTTTTGATCTTGAGCGTTTATTTTGGCACCGTTTAGAAGCAAATAGGCACATGACATTACAGATCCCTGTACGAAATAAATTGCATAGTTACATTAAATTACATAGTTACATTAAATTATATAGATACATTAAATTATATAGTTACATTAAATTACATAGTTACATTAAATTACATAGAGTTACATTAAATTAAATAAATAGATCTTTCTATGAAGTGAAGTAAAAAAGTACTTACACTAAGTACAGCTTGATGAATACCGGATTTTCCTAAATCTTCCGCATTTGTCCAACATTTATCAGCTCCTAACGCAAACGCCTCGCACATCACGGGTAAATTATGAGCAAACGCAGCTTTGTATAATAATAAATCAGGATGTAGCTTAGAAATATCTTCTTCATCTAAAACATAAACGACGTAAAAAAAAATATTTATGCATATAAAAATGTAGTATCATTGATTAATGTATCACATACACTATATCCTACAGTACATATATACTAAATCTAATATTTAACAAATATAATGAATAAATATACCAAAACATTAAGACAAGATTAAAATCTTACCTATTGTGTCATCCTCTTCACCACCTGTGGAATCTTGATCACTACTTAAATCCAAAGAGCCGTCCAAAGGTTGTTTATCCAAATCATTCCCGAAGAGCAAAATGCTAGATCGGTTTCTCCGAAGGCTTCCTCTGCCACTGCTTCCAGCACTATCCTCACTCTTGGTGTTCGAAGACGTGGAAGATTCGTCAACTTCTCTGATTTTGGTTTTCGTAAGATCATCATTCGAGGCATTGTTTTTCCAGAGCTTGTTCTTCTGCCTCCTATTGTTGTCACAGCTTCTCGTTCGCCTCCGCATTTTCCTCACGCTCCATTTGCGGACGTCCATTAACGAGGCTCTCGATGATCTTTGAGAAGGATTTGTGAAATTCGGGAGCTTTTTCACGAAACTCCTTTCGACGTACTTTGCTTTGATCCACGTTTCACGGATGTTTCTAAAATAAATACAAATTGGAGATTCTTTATAACGAGAAATTTATTTAAAACATGTATTGTTTATTTGAGTTTTCGTTGATTTGAGTTTTCTTTATAAAGGGTATTTTAAAGTGAGTTTTTGTGAAAAATAGTTTTTATGAAAATGAGTTTTCTCTAAAATGACTTTTTTAAAATAATTTTTCTTTAAAATTATTCTCCTTCAACATAAGTTTTTTACAATAGTAGTTTTCTTCAAAACAAGAAATATTTTTGTACGAAATTTTTCTTTAAACAAAACTTTTGTATTCTTACCCCAGGCACTTAGGTGTGGCACGAACAAAGCTCTCAGGCACGTTGGCTTCATAAATTTTATTGACTATGGAATTGCCCAACTCGGCCATCACTTTAATTATCTCCGGTTCCCAATCGTCCAGAGTGAGAGATCGCACTTTGCTGTAATGAACCCCCAAGCTTCTGTGCACCCCCGAACAAGCAATGCACAACGTTATCCCTAAGTTAATGCTTGCCCAAGCAGAGTTGGGACCGCCGCAATCACAACAAAAATTGTTTCCTGGTATTCTCAGAAGTTGCTCCCACATTCGAACTTTTCTGACCTTCTCGTTCCTTTTGGGGTTGTCTCGGCCATCGTACTGTGATGTACTAGAAATTGTGGATAACGTGTCCTGGGTATCACGTTTCCCACAGTCGCTCAGATCGGAAGAGATTCTTTGAATGGCAGCTCCGATTCCTTTTTGCAAGGCTGCTATCCAGACGTCAAACATTTCTTTCGAGTCAGCTTGAAGCATGTGACTCCTAGAATAATACAAATTCAATTAGAGTAATGATTATTATGGTAATATTATAACCACCAAGGTGGTAATCTAAATTAAAATAAAGCAAGGTATCCGTCATTTTTATTATATCTATATATATTAATATTTATTTATATTAATTTAGGGTAATGTTTATTTTGTATGTCAATAGCAATATGTCTTCATATTGACAGGTATTAATATCGATATGCACATGATACCATGTATAGCGGACCTTATAGGAAATTAAAACTGGCTAAACTTCATCATATTTTGATGAAGACAAAGCAATCTAAACAAGGATAAATCCAAAACTCTAGACTATACGACATTTTCTGAAACGGTTCAGTATTGATATGCATGTGTAGATTCATATACAGGATAGTCCACCTAAGACGAACCACTTAAATTACAGTTATTAACAAACTTAGAACAATAAAACTTGCAGGCTTTACTCAGCACCTAAAGAGCGCCAAAAAACGCTAGTAATATTTTGTTTTGCCGCGCATAGTTTTTGCACAAGCGCACTTGGATCCATAAAAGTGATGATGAAGATGAATTTTTTTTTACATATTTTAAATCGGCAAGTAATTCTGCATACAATGGTATAAACATTTCTGCAAAAAAATGGCGGATGGCCGAAAAACATTTATTTGTCAATAACTTTCGTTAAAAACTGTCACTGAAAATTAATTAAATTGGAACACATAGAGAAATGTTCACACTACATTTGGAAAAATTATCCGAAAAAATTATTAAAGTCCGTGGATTTGTTTAAATTTTGAGAAATTTTAACAAAAATTTTTCTTTCTCTTTCTCACATAAAAAATTAGATTTTCGTTTAAAATAGAAACTTTTAACTTACAGAATCAAAAAATAGAGAGTTTTTCCTTGAAAATGATATGCAAAGGATTTTCATAAGATAAGTTTTCTCGGAGTTACACAGATTTGAAAATGACCGAAATATTTGCTCGTTCGTAGGTGTTCCTTTAATTTTGGTCGCCAGTTTATTTGGAGGTATGTATTTTATTATTACTGTATTTACTCCCATATAAGACACGGACTTTTTCGTGTTTGATGGTGCGTCTTATTTTTCAAAGTCGAAAAATTCTTTACCTGCAATTCTACATTTTTGAGTTGCTACGTCCTATAATGTAATTTTGCAATAAAATACATTATCACAGGTCAAACTAATATTAATCACTATCCTTTCTGACAAAAAAATCTATATATTGCAATGGATGACATTAATATGTTAAGATAATTATAAGAGGTTAATGGCATCATCTTCAAGTACACGTTAAATATTTTACTTTTTCAAGACGAATCGAGCAAAATATTATCCCTACGTTGTCAAATTGAACGAGATAAATCATTATTTATCCATTATTTATCAATCCATTTTTATTAATGAACATTAAAAATTAAATTGTAACTAAGGGGCTGTCCATAAATGATGTCACGGAAATTTTGGCAATTTTTGACCTCCACCCTACCCCCTGTCACGAATTGTCACAAAAGTATTGACCCCCCACCTCCCTACCCCCTGTCAGGTCACGTTTACTATATTACTTGTATATTTTCTTGAGAATTAGTCATTTTGGGAAATTTTATAAGCTTTTAGATAATTTTCTTGATTTAATTATTGTTTTCATTTTTCTTTCAAATTCCTGACCATGT
>JAWQRP010000491.1:0-27305 GCA_033557875.1 Quadriops clusia
CCCGGAAGCGTCAAACTCCAAAAGGCACGTACAACCGCAGTCCGACATTCAAACGATGAATGGGGATGCTTTTGTGTTTTTTTATGGCTTTCGGCGTGACCTGCCGCCTTGAAGACAGATGATTCATCGGCTGGCTTTTTCTTATTAAATTTCAACCCCAATATTTAATCTGATAAGTGTCGTAGTTCTGTTAAATAAGCTGGTCCTATTAAGACCTTCACACTACATACCAACCACTTATAGGTATATTCCCTATGGGAAATTAAAAATTAGAAGCTTATAGGTTATAGCGTCGTTGGTTATAGCACGGTAAGTTTATTGCGAATAATTTTCTGTAAATTATTATTTATTAACCTTTGAAGTACAAGTTAACTTTAAAATACTTTAGTGTATAGTTCTCATAAAAATTAGTAGTAAGTTAAAGAGACAAAAAACATATATAGATAAAAATGAGTAAATGTATTTTTCCATATAGGATACTATGGACGCCCTGATAGAAGAATATTTTGTGGACGATGATATTATTGATAATTCTTCTGAAAGTTCATCCGAATTTCAAAGTATTAGCAGTAGTGACTCGGATGAAAATATTCCAATCCCTCAAAAGAAAAATAAAAATTTTATGGAAGAAACAGTACCTCAGTACACAGATGATCAATTTCTTTCACATTTCCGTGTAAGTCGAAATGTGGCTGAAAAAATAAAAAAATTGTACGAGACATCGGAATACAGCACACATACCAGGAAGGTGAATGTGGTAAACTAACTGCCAATCATTATGTGCATGTATTCCTATGGTATGCCGGCCATGAAGCTGCGGGTTATAGAGATGTGGCTGACCGTTTCGACATTTCGCAATCATCTCTAAGAAAGATTATAAAAAAGATGACCCTTTTTGTGAGCAACCTCTCTCCAAGTTATATCACCTGGCCAACAGCAGAGGAAAAAATTGAAATTGAACAAGAATTCAATAGCAATGGTTTTCCAAATGTAATCGGGGCCATAGATGGCACACTCATACGAATTGACAGACCGACAGAAGACCCAGATTCGTATTATTGTAGAAAAAAATTCTTTTCAATACATGTAAGTTACTAAAAATATATTTCATGTTTTGTAAACTGTATCATACATGTTTACAAAATGATACATTACCAATTACATCGATCTTTTATAATGCTGACAAGAGAAATTACTTTTTCAGGCGCAACTGGTATGTGACCATAAGAGGATGATAAGGGACATATTCGTGGGCTTCCTAGGATCTGTGCATGACAGTCGTGTGTTTAACGAGTCTCCTCTAAAAGAAACACTCGAAGAAAAATGTCAAAATTATGTTCTTCTGGGGGACAGTGGGTACCCCTGTCTTAAACAACTGATAACATCTTTCAGAATTAGGGATAACTTAACTATAACAGAAACCAATTTTAATACACAACTTTCCAAAAATAGGTATATAATAGAGCATACCATCGGCATTTTAAAGCAAAAGTTTAGGCAGCTCTACCACCTAAAAATGAGGTCAGTTTCGGAGAAGACACACTTCATTAGAGCATGTTGTGTCTTGCATAATCTTGCACTACAGGATGATGTATCAATTGATGCGGTTGAACACCATCAATTAGCAATTGCGGTTGAATACCATGATTTTGAAGCAGATTTTCAAGAAAGAGATGACAGGAATGGTGTTGAAAGAAGAAGGGAAATGGCAAATGATATGTTTGGTCAAAGAAATTAATAGTATTTATTAATCTATATAATTTAAAAAAATAAAATGCAAGTAATAATAAAATAAATTGTAATTAATAATAAAATAAAATGTAATAATAAAATAAAATAGTAAACAAAAGTTAAGATATGAAATAAATATAATTGTAAGATAGAGTTTATTGTATAACTAAAAACTCCTATAGTGTAAATAAAATAATACTACATTTTTTCAGGCACATCTTTAGTAGTCCCATTGTTATTTGAGAGTCAGCGGACCATTATTGATTGGCTTTTGGTAACTTCTTCTCGTGTAATATTGTCAAGATGCTATTTCTTTTGTCTATCAAATCATTTCTGCGTCTGCGTTCTATAAATTTTTCACCCTCTATCCTTAATTTTTCTTCCTCTATTTCTAATCTTCTTTTGTAGTACGCCTTTCGATCTTCCCTCATGGCTTGAAGGTTATCAAGATGCAATGTCCTTCTGTACTGTTGCTTAATAGGTTCTTTTTTTTAGTAACATTCTGGACAGGCACATTTTCAATATTTTCAGAAATTGAATTACCAGTCTCTGGTAGTTCATTTTCTGCATATGCTATGACTGTATTTGTGGATAACAATAGCTCCGGGTGAATATTCCTCTTTTTGCCTAGTATTTTATCCATCTCCTCAGCATACTCAAAGTCCTTACGAGATCTTCCCGTTTTATTATTATTATTATCTATATATTTTTTATAATTTCTCTCCAACACCCTCCATCTATTTTCGCAGTTTGTTGGGGTTACATGTATTTGAAATTTGTGTTCCATTTCTTGTGACAAAACTTGCCACAATGCTTTCTGCGTCTTCATCGCAAGAGTTCCAACATTGCGTGTGTTTGTGTGTGTGTGATCCCATTTCATACCGGGTATTGCCGCCCCTGTTTTCAATAACGGCTCTCAAGCGTTCAGCCATATTGATGCAGCGGGTAATTTCAAGCTGCGGAATGGTGTTCCAAATTTGGAGAAGTGCGCGTTCTAATGCAGCTAACTTCTGTAAATTTCGATACTCCCTGCGCAATCGACGAGCCATTATGTCCCAAACATGCTCGATGGGGTTGAGGTCGGCACTCATTGCTGGGTGTCACAGCAGCGTAATGTCATGTCGTTGAAAGAAGCGTCGGGTGATGTTGGCTGTGTGTGAACGTGCGTTATCCTGCATTAAAATGAACGACCTTAGATTTTGTCGTCTACGCAGAACAATTGGTCGCAAAATTTGGTCAATATAGCGCCTAGTTGTTAAATTTTCACGTACTACCACTAAAGGTGTTCTCCAATTTCGAGAAACGCCACCCCACACCATGACGGATCCGCCACCGTAGGCCACAACCGGACGGACGAAGTTCTGACGAAAGCGTTCTCCACGACGGCACCAAACAAGAGGACGTCGGTCCCTACCATGGAGATTGAAGCGGGATTCGTCAGTGAATAAGACAGTTCCCCATTGCCTTAAGTTCCAATCCCCATGGGCGTTAGCATACGCTAAACGAGCTCGGCGATGCCTCGCTGTCAACATGGGTACACGATTGGGGTGTCGTGCATGTAACCCAGTTTCGCGAAGACGGTTGATGACCGTTCGGGAGCAAATGTTTCGTACTCGATGTCGCTGTCGTTGTCGCTGTTGTTGATGCTGTTGTCTCCGATTCGGGAAGTTTCGTGCCACAATATTCGCGTGGATGAACGGTTCACGTCGAACTTGTCGAACAATTGCTCGATCATCGCGACGAGTAGTGATACGACGACGACCTTGTCCAGGGCGACGATTGTATCCACCCGTTTCCTGAAATCTGGAGTAAGCACGAGATACGACGGATTGACTAACACCAATTCGAATAGCAACAGCACGTTGGCTGTAACCTTCTTCGATTAAAGTCACTACACGAGCAGCTTCTGGTTCCGATAAATGCCGCCTTACCATGATGAAATAATCAAGAAAATGTCGAAAAGAAAAAGGCAAAAGGAATAGTTTCGAAAAAACTGTTTTTTAGCGTTATAAGAATAAAAAAGTTGTTTCTGAAAAGCGTGTGAATTAAAGTCGTAATTCAATTGGGGGTATCAACTTATTTAAAAATTGACCAGACTCGCCCAATGCAGTAACGGAATCGAGTTAGGAATGATTATGCAATATTTTTTTTATTTCCTGAGATGATTAAAAAACAAAATTTTTTTTCAAAATTTTTTTTTAATCGATTAATTTTTTTCAAAAATTTTTTTTGGAAAATTTTTGAATTTTTTTTCCATAAATTTCAACATTGTTATCAATAAATGTGTGGAAAATGTTGAGAAAAAAGTTTGTTTTTTCATTTTTTTAAAGATTGCATTTATGTAAGAGCAAAAAACGTGATCCTTTAATTTGTTTCAAAAATTCAATTTAATAAAACAAAAAAACGGCTGGATGGATTAAATTGAAACTCTGTGGGGTTTTTGTGGGGTATATTGGACTGTAAAAGGCACACTTAATATCAATGGTTTTCTTGATATTTTTAATTTGGCGCTGGATTTTCCAAAAAGCAACCAAAAGCTCTTTTTTCCTTGATTTTTCAAACTCATGTATAGTATGGAAAAAAAAATTTGTTTTTAAATCAATAGCTGTTCCTTGTAGGGGCTTCATTCAAGTTTTCAAAACCCACCTTCAAATTGCTGTGCGATCATTCGTTGCTGAGATATCGATGGTCAAAGAAAAAATTACCCTTTTTCATTCAAAGTCCGATATCTCAGCGAGAATTGGTCGAATCAAGGATTTAAAAAAACCATATTAAAGCTGAAGGAACAAGCTATCTCGTCCGTAAAGTGGTTAAGTCAAAAAAAAATTTTCCAAGTCCGTGGACCCCAAAAACAAACCCAAAACATTTCGAAATTTTTTTTCTCGCGGTATTAATCAGGATTGTGGGCTACACTTTCTTTTGAAAATTACCCGACCAAAAAATCTGAAAACTAGATACTTGAAGCTTTAAATTGCTTTTTTTAAATCCTTGATGCGACCATTTTTAACGAAGATACAGCCATTTGAAAAATCGCTAAAAATTTGGATTTTTTTTTTGATCCTTTAATTTTTTCCACTAGTGTATATTTTTTAAAAGATGTTTTTTCATTATTTATTAACGGTTTACTAAAACAGTACCTCTAGACCTTATTAGACACTACGGTTCTTAATAAGGCTTAATTGTATTTTTAATGGTGAAGGAATAATTAAAAAATTAAATAGTTAAATGTAAGAAACCTCTATTGTTAACATTAAAAACTTCATGTTTCACATTTCGGACATATATATGCGACTAAGCTTCCAGCACGTTCAACATAAACGTACTTATTGCACATACAGCAGAGAATCATGTTTTCTACCGCATTTTCTTCAAAAATAAAATAATAACAAGGTTCTCTGTTTGATTTTGTAGTACCGCCGTGCTTTGGAACTGGTTGCAGGATGGGGGTTGCGGTTTCAGTACCCCTCGGCTTATTAGGGCACACCAGCACTTTATGTTATTTACCGAGATTTTAACAATAAGAACAAAAAGGGCATTCAACATATTACGGTATTTTTAAGAAGAGGATCCAAACTCTCGGAAAAGTGTTCATTTATGGATATAGTTCAAATATTTCGTTTAGAATAAAACAAAACTCACTTATCTCAAATATGTGTCTGACCCACCCAACAACCGTTGAAGGGTTACTGCAACTAACCTGTAACTTAATTTAACGGTTCTTTTTGCTGTTTACTAATCTCCTCTAGGCGGGGTACAATAATCTAATTCTATTAGTCGCTCAGATATCGACATTTTTTTTTTCAAAAATACTGAGGCTAAAGTGTTAAGTTTAATTGAGAATCTGATTCATACAAGTGATCAAATAACCCACTCTGCCAGTTCACACATTTTATGTTTCAAAAACCCGACAAAATTCAATATTTTCCTGCCTTTGTCAAAGGAAATCAAACTTTTACGTTATGTTGAAGATGTCAGATATCTAGAAATTTTGCGAAGTTATTAAAATAAGTTAGTTTTCGTGACGTCCTTTGTGTGATCACAAGTTAATTATACCGAGGCAGATTCATGAAAATACTATTTCCAAAATTAAAACAATCTTATACGATCAATTATACCTACGTATCTTGAAAAATAAAACCCACTTAAAATAAAATACATCACACACGTTCTTCTAAGTTCAGTTAATATATTTGCACTTACCACTCACATTACTTATAAATATAGCTTGAAAACGTTCTACAATAATTTCCTTGATACATAAAAGTTCCCTGAACATGAGAAAAGTTTCATACTGAAGAAGCAAACTGGCAAATGTTTGAGGTACAAGAATACCCACAGTAAACAATATTGATGACCTAGCGTTATTGAATCTTACACATATGTCCAACAATCGATTTACTTTACTTTATAACATGCAAAAAATTAATCATGTTTTGTTTCCTTCACAGTTGTAACTCAATCTTTCAAAGTTGACGTGGAAGTTATGGGCGCAGCGCGAGGATGTACAGCTATCCTTAAATGCGTAGTGCCATCTTTTGTCAAAGATTTAGTGAGGATTATATCTTGGGTCCAAGAGCCATCATTTTATATTTATCCTTCTCTGCAAGGAGGTAAGTCTAATTATAAAGATTGAATGCCTCATTTATTAAATTTTAATTGATAAAAGCAATAATAAAACTCGCCTGTTGATTGATTAAATTCTCCGGAAGATGAAGAGATGCAATTCGTCAACTTCTGCCTTTATATACAATTTTCTTTGATAAATAACATATTTTTTTATGTAATTAAGTGTCTAACTTTTAATTAACACCCTGGAAAGTTTCGTTCTTCACTACAACCAACATTATCGCCATCACCTTTTTCATTTCATAAACTTTTTTCATATCGCTCACGAATACAAATAAAAATACACCGTTTCAAAGACCTCGTTGTTTTAGTTTTTTAAGGTAACGTTCCCATTTTCCTTCATTTCAATTACGAGAGAAAAGACAATTCAAAATAATGCTTTCAGACGCAAGTCGGGCAGTTTCTTAAAAGGAATAAATCATTCCATTTAAAGCAAAAATATTCCTGAAAAGATGATGAATTGCACTAATAAAATGGTCGTCAATAATCGCAACTTCTCCGGCAATTACTCCTATTCATAAATCATTCCATACAATTACTAAAAGGTTAAGCGTAATTTTCACCCGTTTTGTTTCAAATAGGAACACAACGATTTTATCACTTTTGCTTGTTTTGTATAGCCCGATGAAAGCCCCGCTGGAATTTATTTGCTTTTTATCTTTATGATTTCAAAACAACGCGTAAAAATTTTAATAACTTCTAAATTAAAGACTGAAATTTCCTCGTTATACTTCTATTACTTCTTTCCACTTTTAATTCGACATACCTAATGAATGTGCCTATGTTATGCGAATGTAGAGAAAAACTGATTTATAATAAATCTATAGATTAATTCTAATATTTTTTTTAACAGCATCAATTAACGCACTATCCACTAAAAATATATTCTTATTATTATCCATTTGTCATAACAAAAGAAAAATAAAGTTGTAGTACATTATTAACATACGTATTTAGCTCTATTTAAATAATACTCATGTTTCAGGCATGAAACGTAGTTTTAAAATGTGTTTGTATTTTAGAATGTAGTAAAATAGCTACTTTCTTTTGATATGAGTTTTCATAATCATGCTTTAACTGTATAACTGTACTGTCCTGAGAGTGATAGAAATATATCAAGGGGTCAACTTTATGTCTGCTTGACTTTAATATATCGGATTTTGTAATAGGCGTTTTTATTGTGGAAAATAAGAGAGAATGTGAAGTTTATGTTATGATTTTAAAATATTTTTACTTCATTCTTGAAACACTGGGAGAAATTACATTTTATTATTCAAATTAGTGATGATTACTATACTTTCTTTACGAGATAGTTAAAATATTTACTAATGAAGAAATTTTCAAGCCCCAAAAAACTTCAAATTAAATAAAACTATTGCTGTATTTTCACATCCATTAATAGTTTAGTACCGTCCTGCTTCATTGAAATGCAAAATATCTTCTAAATAATTCTGTAATTTACCCTTACAAATTTTACAATAAAGGTACAAAGGATCGGAAGACAAAAGAAAAAGCCTGAACAGAATTCAGCAGATTCGATTTTCAGCATGTCCTTGCCTTCATGTTTTATTAACGTGTTCCCAACTTCTAAAAGCAGCCATAGATTCTGGGAGCTAGGTTTGCTTATTTGTGCCACCTTAGACGCCGCGCCGGTGGACGCTACAGTTCACCGCTTCTGTGGTGAAAGCTAAAAGAAAGTCCCTCGCCCTGCCAAATAAAGCTCCACGCCCCAACAAATAGTTTTACCACTTTCGCTGGTGGGCGAAATTCCTCAACAACATCTCCCTCGGAAGGTCCTTTTTGTGTATACGCTCTGTCAGCGTTAGTTTTGCTATTATTAGCACAAATTGATCGCGTCATTGTATTCTCAAATCTTTTTTAGAATTCACTTTCAATCTCTTTTTTATGAGAGTTCGAGTCAGCAATCTCGGCAAGAATACTATCGAACCCGACTTCTAAGACTCTAATAGAAACTCCTGTCGGAGGACACCCTTTGTTCGAGAAATAAACTTGTGAACACAAATTCTTTACAAAGAAATATCATATTTCCTTTCTTTTTTAATAAGTTAAGCTTTGTCGTCCCTTCAACACACGTATAAAATTATGTAATCTAGAAATATCACTTACACCTTTTGTAGACATATAGCTTTGCTCGTAGAGACGATCACTGACTGCCCGCTGACTTTTTTAACCCTGGAATATCATAGCAGAACGTCATTTTAATCCAGGTTCATTGGTTACCGGCATTTATATTTGTAGGTTAAAAAAATCAGAGGACCGTCGGTGATCGACTCTACGAGCAAAGCTATTGTAAATATCAAAACCCAATCTGTAAAAATATTAAACTCAATTCTAATAATGAATTCTCAGATTTGTTCCGCATATAACCAGAATTGTATCAAGCCAGTTTTTATAGTACGTGTCACATTATTTTTTAAGTAAGAAACGTCCAAAACTCAGAACTTTAATTAAAGAGTACTTTTGCTTTATTGTCCAGTAAATATTTAAATTTCCCCTAAACCTTCAGGGGCAGAAAGCCCTGGGAAACGCAAACCCTTTCCTTTTAATTATTTACCCAAGTTATTTGTTAAGTTCATGCCTGGAATAAAAGGCACGGTTTGCTTTACTTTACTTCCGAGACGAAATCTCAATATTTAAAATGATTTTTTTTCCTGGCAGATGCAGCTCATTTACCAAACACTACGATTTGCTCTCTGTGCGATGTCCAGTAAAAGCAAATATAAAGCGTAATATAATCATGTTGCATTATTCTCCTTCGAGATAAAAGTTTTATTAAAAACGAGCCTTGAACCGCGAGAGAAATTGCATTCTATTCTGCATTCAATATCAGTTTCTGAAATGGCTTGTCGATAGTCTCGTTCCCAACTCATGTAGGGTTATTTCTGGTAATAAAATAACTTTGTATCTTCATTTTCGATCTCCTTTTATTACATGCACTTTAAAATGTTCTGTGCCGAGTTTGATAACACTAGTTGAAGTGAGAAAACAGCTTTTAAATGAACCTTAATTTTGAATTCTATGTTTGCAGATCCCTTTTAAATTACATTTTCTGCAACATGTACTTTAATTTTCCTTATAATTGATGATTCCATATAATAATTTTCTTCGCGCTTAAATGTTGACTCAAACCAGAAGTCTATTAACGTATCATGAGTTTTAAGTAAGTTTCGGCAACTCAATATGAACTTTAATCTTTTGCAACCTGACCTAATTTAATAAATATTATTCAAGTATTTTTCTCATTTTTTTGCTGTTCTCATTTCATAAAACTTAGACCTGATTTTACAAACGACAGTTATCTTTCTGTTAGGTAACGAATCAGCTATCGTTGATTTAAAAATTTTTGATGGTTAATTCGTTCGCTAGCTAACTGAAAGATAATTGTGGTTTGTAAAATCGGGACATAGTGCGACAAGTGTTAATATAAAAAAAAGATGAAGCTATTAGATGTGTTTTATACTAAAACAGTATTTTATATAAGATTGGTTAAGAAGTTATAACCGCTAATCCATTGTACGAAGTAAACATCTTAGAAGCATTGTGCTCTGAAATTTAAGCTAAAGACATGCAAATAATATTAAAATTGGCTTAAATATATGATGTAGATAAACGTATTTGCGGATTCAAATACATTATGTATATAGAGAATTTGAATAAACGCTAATTTGATAGTCAATGAGATTTACCAGAAATAATCTTGCTGTAACAGCTTTATAGATCTTAGTTTACGTAAATAGGGATTTAGCACGGTCTTACCACTAGCAGCAGTTTTTATATCTCTCACAAAGTCGTTCAAAATTTTGCCTTGTGTCTAAAAATCCTTCAGTTAATGAAATGTTTTTCTACATATTGCTTTTGGGAACTTTTAGATGGAAAGTTTCACCAACTGCCCTCTGGAGAACTGCTCATCCACAATCTGGAATTCAGCGACCAGTTTCCGTCTTATCGCTGTAGAACGATGCATCGACTGAGTCGTCAAATAGTTGTTAGTAGTTCTGCAAATGTAAGGATAACAGGTAAGTTCAACTTTACATTTTCATTTATTATTCAGTTGTATTGTATAAATAATATTGACGTCGAGTTGCGAAGCGTACCTGGTTAACAAAGAAATGTTTTTACTGCCTCGCAGATTATAACGAACCTCAGAATTGTATATCGTAAGGAAGATTTATAGAACACCATTTTTCTTATTATGCGGGAAATTGCAAGCTGAATCCTAAGCTTATTAAAACACCGCATATCTTATTTCTTAGAACGTCACTGAAAGTATTACATTTTTATAATTAGCCGAGAAGAATTTGCAGATTTTTGTGTTTGAAAATCGTTTATTTATAGAATTGACAAAATTGGAATTTAATTTAATTTTATAACAAAAGATTATATATTTTATAGTTAGTAATGTTATAAAAAGAAAACTAAGTTTTTAAAGAGTTTATGTATTGAGTTATATGAATTTCAATATTCTTAATTTGCAAGTTTAGTTGCGGGCATAATGGAGAAGATAATGAAACGCAAAACCATGAATAATTTGTTTATTTTAATTGTAGTATTGTCGTGAAGTAACCCTAAACCAAGTAGCGATGCGACATAATAAATTAAAAAAGTTTAATTATTGCCAAGACCTTAACACCAATTATTATAGAAATATTGTATAATTAATTCATGTACTAAAAAAATCACCTGATGCTTGATTTTTTTGGAATATTATATTACTTATTACGGAATATAACACTTAAAATTTAATATTTTTCACCTCCAAAGGGGAGTACAGCGAAATACTTTCAAATATTGATAAAAGGAAACTCTGCATAGGATGTTGATAGGTTGAGCGGGCGCGTAGATAAGCTTTCTTATAATCCCAACACAAAGGCCTCAACTTTTGAAAGAGAATATTTAATGACAATGACGGGTCCTCGCATACACAACCATTACACAAAATACATGCCTTAGATATCAGAAGGTTTTCCTCATTTTTTATCTTGAAAAAGTTAGGTTCACTCAGCCAGTGAAAAATCATTTACAAAGAAAAACGTTACATTTACTTCATTTTCCAGTAATTCAGTAAAAGTAAAAATATTGATGGGCCAAGTTGGCAGAAGTTTCCTTGCCACGCGTTTTTCGTCGTATTTCAAGTTTTCGCCTACATTAAGCGCAACAAGGAAATATAAGATTGCCTCATGCATATTGAATGGTTCCATATTTTGCTAAGTAAATCAACTGTGAGACGATTGGTAAACTTTAGGTGGCACTTTATTAGAATCAGTAATGTACATAAAATGTTAAATCTGTTCAACCTGGCTCGATATTCCAGCAAATATTTCTCTGGGGAGAATACAAATGTGAAGCTTTCAGGGACTACGTTTTCTCTACGCTTCAGAATGACTTCATGAAAATGTTAAACTTCCACTTATACACTGCGCATGTATACAGTCGCTGTATACTAATTTATTTCAAAGCTGTACGAGAGGTGTCATAATTATGCAATTTAAAATTACAGATCACTCACGCTTTCCATCCATTAAAAATGAGCTCGTAATAAACTGCCCTGCCATACCATTCATTAAATATCATTGTGTAGGGTGACACGCGCTTGGTCCTCTCATATACTTTTTTATTAAGTCACTGGTGCCACAACGTTCATGGAAAAAGTGAATATTTTTAACTCTAATATTTATATGATTATTTATATAATTTTTTTATTTCAACTATGAAAGAAAGGATTACACAATAAATGTGTAACAATTTAGTACATAGCCACATATCTATCAAAATTTTGATGTTGTATGTTTATTTTGTTCCAATTTATTTTCTAAATTTTGTTGTTTATTGCTACTCTCGACATCTGTAAGCAGTTCCCAAATTTTTTTACATTCTACTACTACTATTATTAAGTAATTAATAATAATATTGTCTGGGTTTAACTTGTTTATTTTGGCAAAACAAAGTAATTTCTGAAAACCCTACGCGTTAATTACGGTTACACTGGAGTGTTATTTGGGATACATTCTCTTTTAATTAAATATAATGAAAAATAATGAATAAATGAAATTTTGCCCGATTTGATTTAATTACATTTCGATGTACATAACTTTAGAAACTGATTAATGCTTGCAAGTTCGTAATTTGTAGCAACACAGAGGGTTTACAATTTGACATCATTTTCGCCTTCTTTTTCCTCGCAATATTAAAGGCTGTGTCTACTCACTTTACGTTCAGTCACAAAAATATAAACAAGATTACTTCAATTACAGTATGCAATCTGAACAGTGAATTATTCAGGCCTTTGCTACTTTAAAAAGAAAATTTTTCACATGACTTCCCCAGCAGGTCCAACACACAATTTAAACGCGCGCCTCCGCCAATTGTGATATGTAGAAAATCAATCTTAATTAAATCGAGTTAAAAATATACCTATAGATACGTATATTTATTTATATACATTTTGCAAATATTACATTATTCCTATAGCCTAGAGAAACTGTATTTTTCGCTGTATTTGTTTCTGACAACCTTTCCTTACCAGGCAACTTGTTACCTAAATTTAATTAAAACGTGTTACGAACAAGTCGTTTTATTCATAAATTACTTCCATTATTTTCTTTACTAGTCTTTAGCGTTTCTACATTTAATTTGAAAGTTCATAGCGTTTTAATGTATCTGTTATTTAACAATTTTGCATGTTTGTAAAGGTTTTAAGTGACTTCATTGACAATAATATTACTTATTTCTTTCAGAACATCGAGGTATTGTTTCCCCCGTCATTATTGAAAATTCAGGAACGATAACCGTGGCACAAGATGAAGGGGCAGCTTTAATATGCATATCTCAAGGATGTCCTGCGCCAGAATACAAGTATGTATCTTGACAAATAAGTACTTACATTAATTTGAGAGACTGTATACCTTATATCTACTATTAAATTTTATTTCTTTTTATCTATTATAGGTATAGTTTCTAAAGCTTAGCCTTGATTATTTATACGCATATCGTAGAATTTTAAAATAATGTTAAATCCTCTTGATTTTTTCTGGGAAATTGTAGCTTTTTCCTTACTTGCCTAGTACACTTAGGAAACTTTAATTATTTTGTAGATGGTATTCACACAATGGTATAGAACCGTCTTTAGTCGCACCTGGACCGCGAATTCGCCAACTGGGACCAGTCCTAGCGATAGAAGCTGTCACGACAGAAGATGCAGGAGTTTATAGATGTACAGCCTCCAACGCTGGAGGCGAGGCGAGTGCGGAGGTGCGTCTAATTATTTCAACTCCTCTTCATGTCGAAATAACCCCACCGATGTTGAGTGTACACATGGGAGGCAACGCAGAGTTCAGGTGCGTGGTTTCTGCCCAAGGAGGAGGACCGCATCTAGTGACCTGGTACAAAGATGGGAGGCAACTGCCTAACACCGGAAGAGGAACGAGCGAAACCCACATGGTTAACATTGTTGGCAGAGAAGATAGAGGAATGTACCAATGCGTCGTTCGCCGGGCGGAGGGAGACACAGCGCAAGCGGCGGCAGAATTGCAACTTGGTGGTAAGTCAGATAAAAGTATTTTTAATTAACATTGCTCCTTGTAAACTGCAGCATACTACGCGTGTGAGGACGAGATAAATTTTAAAAAGTAAAAATCATCCGCTATCACGATTCCTGACATCAAATAACTTCTCCGCATGCAACTGTCTGGAGTTCTGAACAAATTCTAAAGCAAATTACCTTGTTACAGAAAGGAAGTATATACCTACTAGTTTGTTTGAATCAAAGTAGTCATTACTTTTAGTTTTACGTCTGACACCGTAAGCTTCTGCACTAAAAGTCCTATTTTTCAATCAATAAAAAATAGTCCAATTCGTCTATAACCGAATATCAGCATAGACATGGGTCACATTACTTTCCGTCGAAGTTCGACATCAATCAGTTTGCCGCCATTGTTAATACGGAAGTGAATAGAAAATAGCGTTTCAGATATTAATGGTTCCTGGTTTTTATTCTTCAACTCCGTTTAGAATGATTTAAAAGAAAATAATAGTTTGAAACTTATTTTTAATAAAGTATTAATTAAACCAGTCTACAAGAATAAAATCTGGATTCTGAATTAATTCAATGGCCATTAAAATATTTGCACTAATTAAACTTTCTTGTTTGTGATGTACAACCGAGTTCGGGTCATTTCCAGTTTTACAGGCCATTGCGCAAAGGGTAATGTCATAATAAAATTTCACAAAGAACCCCTTATTGTAAACTAAGCCATGTGTGGAAAATTAATTAAACTAACAATTCTCTGGATATGGCTTTGATGTTTGATAATTCTAACCGAGCTGTTACTCTGCGACCTCGTAAACGGCCAGTGCGAGAGGTGTAACATCATGCTACATAGTTAATTCAGTTGTTCATCAAAGCATAGAAGCAGAGATACATCTAAATCATACGCTGTAGACCCTGTATTGTAGTAGATAAAGTTAATGGAGCGTGTGCAGTACACATCATGGCCCAGTTATGCAAAAAATCTTAAATTTCTAGAGTTAAATCATTTATGATGTTACAAACACCTATCAAATTTTAACGGAAGAAATCCATTACACATTTTAACTTTAACTGCTTCTGTAAATTGACAAAGACGCAATTTACCTATGAATCAGAGTGTCTTAGAATAAGTATAACGTATAGCTAAATTAAATTAATAAGAATAATAAACATACATTTGAGTACCATTGATACTTGCCACTTTTTAAACTGCAGTAACGACACGTCCAATATTCAGGAGTGTGGTCGGTACATTGTTAATTCAATTGCTCATCAAAGCAGAACTATCAGCCATACCATTTAATTGTTAAACTTGGTCACGGTGAGTAAATTTACCATTATACCCAAATTTATAGTCGTCCGTTTCAAATAATAATAAATTTCACAGGCAGCGACAGTTACACTCGCCTGACTTAAAACAAAGTTTTGCGCATCATTTTTTTTTAACAATGTAAATCCCATCGAAATTCGCACTCCTTTAGGGCGCATGAAAGTTTTAAGAAGGTGTAAATACATGTAATTAAATTTCAACCCTCCACCTCCTAATATTTTGTAAAGGGAAATTTCCTCATTAACATGAGAAACGCACGAATCAGTTTCCTATTACAGCTTTAGGCGAGGGTTGCAACTTTACATAATCCACCCCTCACTTTTTTCTCGTTTTAAACATTTTACGCTTCATCGGTATGCCTAAAGCAATTTAAGCAGAATGTCCGAGAATGTGCTTAAAAAATTGAAGTTATAATCTTACGTTTACCTTACAGCCCTCTTCTTTTTCATTACAGATGCACCTCCCGCTCTCTTATATAGTTTCATCGAACAGACATTACAACCGGGCCCGGCTGTATCTCTCAAATGCAGCGCTGCTGGAAATCCAACGCCGCAAATTTCTTGGACACTGGATGGATTTTCACTTCCTAGCCATGGAAGGTAGGTGTTTAATAATATATTTATTCCACGCTAAACAAAATTATAGTGAACAAATATTCTTGTATAAGTGTTAATATTTACTGCCAATCATAATGCAACTCTATTCTGAGGTAATTTGCTGTTCATAACATTACATGTAATGGTAACTATGACGTGATGAGGTCGCATCCACTGTCGAGTCCTCCTCAATCATTTAGTACGTCTGTTGGTCATTGTTTCACAAGTCTTCTGTTGTGTTTTTCAAATATGGATTGTAACTAAATATTATAATTAGTTGTTGAATTTTTTGTAATGTTTTAGACGGGGATCCTCTATTCTTTTGTTAAATTTATTGGTTAGTTTAAGCTGGTACGTATGATGGATGGTGTTATTCTCTCTAAATAATTTTAATTTATCCATAGATGAGGCAGGTTGCAATTAACTTTTTATATTGTTATCTATAAGCCCTCAGTGATGTATTGAACCTCTTCTCTGTTTCCAAATTCTTTAATTATTTGATTATAATTTGTCACACCCTAAAGAAAGATTGGTGAAAATTTTAAATGTTTGTGTGCCTGTTCTTTTTTAGGAACATCGTCCACAATAATTTCAGAGAATACGCTAAATATTGTTGTTCAAATTTAAATTTCCAGTTGGCGTGTTATTGATTTTTCCCCTTTTAGAAGTCTACCTTCAGCCAGGAGATTAGTTCTTCTACATTTTCAGTATTTTCTTATTATTTTTGTTCGAAGGTTACTTTTTAAAATTGCATTGATTGAACAATGTCTGTGTGTGTTAACGTTGGATAAAAAAGTACAAAACGTCAGCAATGGTCCATAATAATGAACTTTCAATTAATTAAAACGTAAGCTTTTTAAATTATAAACAAATGTATTTACGAAACTTTTTTCAATTACAAAAGGAACGTGAATTAAATCTAAAATGTGTTATTGAAATTGACATAAGCAAGTACGTACAAAGGAGAACCTCTCGTCCGATTTTAAATTGGCAAAATTTGTTGACTATACGTTCGCCGGGCTCTATACGGCGCGCGTTGATGAAAGCCCCTCGCAAGAATACTCCGGAATGAAAAAGGAAAAAAATTCTGCACATTTCACAAAAAACCTTCAGCTCCAAAAGTGATTGATAAGCAGCTGTGATTCAATGAGAAATCACGAACTTCGTGAGTTTTTATCGGGTTGTGTGAATTTTCGTTCATTCTCATGCTCCGGACGATTCCGGCATTCCCCCCGGCGAAAGCTAATGATAATACAGTGCACCAGATCCAAAGGCTCCCACCTCAAACAACGTTCCGCCTTAGCTCTTATATGAACTTCCCTTTATCTTAATTCCTGTATAGATTTTATCTCAGATGCCGGCCCAAAATGCGGTTTTATAAACTTTTATTACAGTTAATCTAACATGTAACTGTTATTTCGAGAAAGAAAATGTTAAGCCGCAAAATTCTTAATGGAGATCAACTGCATATTGCAGTACAAATACACGAGTTCTTATTGCGCTACTTAACTGGTCAAAGAGAAAGAGTAAGTAATTCAAATCAATGAACATTGCTAGATTTATTTTTCTATAGTTTATCGGCAGAATTTAATTGTCTTTATTTAAATTGATTACGTAACCCAAGTAAATATTCTCACTTGTGCATTCTTAGAGATTGTGTTCTAATAAACGAGGTTTATTCAAACAATATATGTCCATAGGTTTTCGCCGTAAACAAATAAGATCGGATGTTTTTCGGTGGATATGTTGTAGACCAAGTGATTAAAATAGCATTAAATAATACTTAACTATCGTATTAAATAAATAAAATGGCTTCAATTGTATTAAATCAGACTAATGATTTTAAAACATACCTGTTTTCTTCTTTTATTTATTAGAACAATTGCACTTCGATGGCATTTTAAGTTACAAAATATAAATTAAACATTTTTTCTTCTTAATGTTATAGTTATTCTCAGCAAGTCTATATTTATAAGTTTTTAATAAAAGACGTCTTTTACTTGCAACATATTTTAATTTTTACACGACGTTTCAGGTGTCTCTCCAGCCTTCATTATCATATTTTCAAATTTTTCAATAAGTCACAAATTATTTTATTTACTTCCTCCTTTGGTATTTATCTCTTAACACTTATGTCGGAAATGTTAAAAGATATATGTCAAAGGAGAAAGTAAAGAAAATAATTTGAGTTCGTATTGAAAAATTTTAAAATAAGACAAACTGAAAACAATATAAATGTATCTTATCTCACTAAAATCAATATACCGGACTACAGCAACTGAAGAAGGCTGGAGAGAAAGCCGAAACATTGTGCCAAATTAAAACATGTTGCAAGTAAAATACGTCTTTTATTAAAATCTTTTTTTCTATTTATTAGAACAATTGTCACTTTGATGGCATTTTAAGTTGAAAGCCATAAATTAACATATTTTCTATTTACCTACGTGTATTACAACAATTACCACTTTTAGTTCAAAACAAAAATTAATCATTTTTCTATTTATTGCAACAATGGATACATTGATGGCACTTTAATATGTAAAACATAAATTAAATACTTTTTTCTATTTATTAGAACAATTGTCACTTTGATGGTACTTGTGTTTGTTCCTACTTCCCCTCTTCTGGTCAATGTACTTTAATTATCAGATTGCCCAACCAACACATAGCAGTATTCATAATGGCCAGACATTGTGATAAGTAAAGAAGTTTAAATAGGTATTGATTTTATTGCACCATTGAACTGGGCATTATTCATATTTCCCGGGTATTAATAAAACGCCCTTATTAATCACTTTGTCCACAACAGATGTATTAGGAAAAGTATTGATGCGCATGAGTGCTGTTTTTCATGTCTGTAGAATAGATCAGTTCGCTCCCCCTCCCTTAATATAAAATTGATTTCACGAAAACCTGCCTAACTGCTATCTGTATGATTGTTCCTCTCTATTCAATCTTCCCTAAGATTAACTTTCTGTTATCGACAATCATTCCAGATAAATCAACAGATCTCAGAGCAATGAGATAACAACAAACCTTTATTGTTCTTAACAGGTCTCTAGAGAATGCATTTGAGTGCTAAAATAAATTGTTTCTGTGAAATCGTGGCCCCCAGATATAACGTAATTTTATTTTCGGCAGTAGAGCAATTACTTTTATGATGTACAGAAACAATTTTACAGATCTAATCCTTAGATGAACCCCAAAAATGCATTGGGGACTAAAGAAAAATTCTAAAAAATGGATAGAACTAAATATAGCAATTCTATTTTATTATGGACAACAATATGTATTGATGTGATAGAAGAGGTCTGGAAAATTTTTTTAAACAATTTTAATTTTTCCTCTAATAACTCTCAATAATGTAAATAGTGCCGTTGACTAATAGGTAACTACCCTTTCAGATTTGTGATAGGACAATATGTAACTGTACATGGAGATGTTATAAGTCATGTAAATATTAGTCATGTGATGGTAGAAGACGGAGGTGAATACACATGCACAGCTGAAAATAGGGCAGGGAAAACATCCCATTCTGCTAGATTAAATATTTACGGTAAGTAACTATTTAAAAATGTGACTTAACCAAGTAAAATTAATCCAATAAAACTATACTACACAAAATGTATTTTAAAAATTTGCTGACGTAAAAATTTTCTTGTGCAAAATACCAATTTATTATCTAAGGCACATCAAAAAGCTATCAATTTTAATCAAAGACTTCCCAAGTTCAGTTGTTCTATTGGCAAACACTGAAGTATATTATTTAGAACTTCTCTTCAATACTTGCTAAACATTGAGAGGAGACAACTGATTAATTACATCGAATACAAAATGCTTTCGCAGCACAAGATACATTAAGACAAGGATATACCATTAAGCACATTACAATGAGATCCTCCGGTGGGAAAATCTGAATAAAGATTTTATAAGTACATGCTTCATGGATTATTTTCATTTTAAAATCATTTGGCATATTTCTTAACGTGTTGTCACTAAAAATACCGCTATATTTATGACAAATTTTAAAAAAAGTACTTAATATGTAGCTCTTTCATTATTTGCGATGACTTACCAGCATTAAATCTTCGTAGAGTGAATTATGAGAGATGTTCAAAAATGTATCTCTATCCTGTAGGAATGCCTTATATCCGGCTAATCCCTAAGGTGACAGCTGTAGCTGGAGAAACACTACAGCTGAAATGTCCGGTGGCCGGATATCCTATAGAGGAAATACATTGGGAGCGTGGTGGACGAGAGCTCCCGGACGATTTGCGACAGAAGGTGCTTCCCGATGGAACTTTGCAGATAAATCCTGTGGAGAAGAAGGCAGATTCCGGTGTTTACACTTGCTGGGCGCGCAATAAACAAGGACACAGCGCTAGAAGAAGCGGAGAGGTCACCGTCATAGGTAAATGAGAGATTATTATTTAACTTCCCTAAATCTGTTTTTTATCAAAGTTTTAATGAGAGCTAATGCCATCCCCTACTAAATTTTTAATCACAATCCTAATCATGTTTGACGATGAGACTCTTTGTATTTGCAAAATTAACGGCACGCTTCTTCAGTATTCCAGTTCGGTTCAAACTTTTATTGATGCAGTTAAATGATGGATGGGTTTCAAAGATGAAAAATTCACGGATTTTGCGCGAAATCTTTAGGTGAAAGGGGAAAAAGTTTTTTAATCCCGCTATTTGTTTCCTGAAGTTTCGTTAACGGGGAACAACCACATTTACTTGAAATCGTGTTTTCGCGAAATTTCCAATACGTTTGGACGACAGTGTCTTGTCGGTACGAGTGTAAGTAATTAAAAAATAAAAAGTAAAAAGTTTTTAAATTAATTTTATGTGATGAAGGAGAACTAAAATTGCATAAGTCCTGTCTAAAATTTTATGGTATGCTAATGAAACGGAAATACTTGTAATTAATAGATAGGAACTAATTTTTGAAGAATTTTTTGACAAAATTTGCAAAACTAAATGAACAAATCAAGCGTAAAGCCTTTTGCTAAATTTTAATTATTTAATAACAAACCAGTTTCGTCCTGGCTCGTGGGGTAGCGTGCGCGTTCTACACCATGCGCAATAACTAAGCTCTTTTCTTTATTCATGTATTTTTTTGTAGTTTCCCTTTTGGGGTTATCTTGCAGTCACCACGTATTTCATATAGTTATTATAATTAACTCCACGAAGATTTATGACAACTGTTTTATAATGTATGTATTCCTTTGTCATATTGCCCACTAGTGACCTTCTACATTTTATTTTGTCCTTTATATACATCGTCTCTTTTACATTTATTTATTTTTGCAAAGAAAAGCATATAAGTAGTTATCAAATATTAATTTTTTTTTCTTAAAAAAATAATGGGTCTATTAAGTTATCATTCTATATTTTATATACTGTGATTTTGATAATTATACTGATTTTGATATTATCAACTCTTTTTTTTTATTAATGTTGTGAAAGAAATTACTTTTCTATAAAAAATTCTTACTATTAATTATATTTGTTCGTCCAAACAGAATTAATTTAGGAACTATACAACTATGCTATATTGTTATCTTCATAATTGTATCCTGACCTGTACCATAAATACAACTTTTAAATATTAAAGAGTAAATCAAAATTAAAACTTTGAATGAAAAATTACGTTTTTTAGAAAATAATTACTAATTCGTAAGATGTCAAGTTTCAGGCCAAGAGAAGGAAGCAAGTGCCCGAGGGTGAAATTGATAATATTATTATTGTATCACTAATGTGTTATTTCAGTTCCTCCAAAAGTAAGTCCGTTCTACGCAGAAGACACGTTGCACGTGGGGGACCGAGCTAGTTTAACGTGTTCTGTAACCAAAGGTGATCTTCCATTAACCATATCTTGGCACAAGGATGGCAGAAACGTGGAACAGACCCAGAAGGTTTCCATTACCCAAGTGGACCAATATACTAGCATATTGTTGATAGAGTACCTGTCTCCAGACCACAACGGGAACTACTCCTGCGTTGTTCGGAATCTAGCCGCCGAAGTGTCGCACACCCAACAATTAGTAGTGAATGGTAATCAAGCGTGCCGTGACACGCGTTTTAGCCTTTCTTTTCTATCTCTGATGTTTGTTTCTCTTCTCTCTCAGTTCCTCCTATTATTGAGCCCTTTTCCTTCCAAGACGGGCTGTCAGAAGGCATGCGAACCCGAACCGTCTGCGGGGTGAGTTCCGGGGACCCGCCACTGGTGGTCTCCTGGCTCAAGGATGGCCAACCGCTGACGCCCTCACTGGGCGCCAACGTATCGGCCCTTGACCCCTATTCTAGCCTCCTCAGCATTTCTAGCCTTGACTCCAGACACTCAGGAGATTTCACATGTGTTGCCAGCAACCCGGCCGCAGAGGTTAGGTACACCGCCAAGCTACAGGTTAAAGGTAACAACCCAGCCTGTCTCCTTCCGCCCGCCGATCCTTCCTTACCCTCCGTTGCTTTGGCACATGCGTCGACTGGAACCCCCAGGTCAAGGTACTGTTGCACCCTTTTTTGTTCTTTCTCATAGAGTTGGTATGTGTTCTCACGAGAGCATGCACTTTGTAGCCAGATCTATTTTCAAGTAGTAGGAGGGCCGCTTTGGCCCACAGCTTTCAAAACTCACCGCCACATTTAAAGGAAATATTATTTACGATTACTCCCTCACAAGTATTTGCTTATTGCAGCAAAAACCAGTAAATTAGCCACCTCCCTAAACCGTGTAGAGTGTCGTCAATGTATTCACGCAACGGCACAATGCAACTTTTATATGTGGTTTTTGATTTGTCAGACACATTTGTCTTCATTACCCTGCCTTTTTGCAGTACCTCCACGGTGGCTTGTCGAGCCCGTGGACGTCAGCGTGGAGAGGAACCGCCACGTAGCACTGCACTGTCAAGCACAAGGCGTACCCACTCCCACCGTCACGTGGAAAAAAGCTACAGGTCTCGTTACACTTCATTACGATACATGCATTCACGCTTACATTCGCCAAATTAAACTACACAGTGCAACAATTAATTTTTAAAGCTGGTGCCATATCTCGGCAACTAAAGGCAGAATCGTTAGTTAACATATTTAGAAAAGTACTTCTTTCATTTTGCAACGTACGTAAGTTAATACAAATCGGATTACAAATGACAAAATTATGACCGTTCTTGATAACCAAATTTCAAATCGATGGTGAAATTTCATCATATGATAAAGAGCAACGGAGAAATCTTGATAAAAGCAAGTGTAGTAGTAGGCCGCTTTACTCTCATAAGTTCCAATTTCCAATTACCATGGTAACTCACACATGATTCGACCATGTATTAGTCAAGCGGGCGCAGTTACCATGGTAAATACACTGCGTCATTATGCCTAGACGCACGTTGGAAATTACGTTTTTTGACTGATAAACACCCATCATGGGCAAAAGCTCTTTTAAGTACTAACCAAGCTGGTCTGGTCTTCCCCAGACGCTTCTCTGGTGTGGATGGTCGTTGTGAGTCAAGATAATTGAAGATTAAAGAACTACTGAGGATGATTCATAAAGGAAGGCGGCGTTGCTGCCTTCTTGTCAAAATGTCAAGTACTCAACTTTCTAACGTCTTTCTACATATTCTGCCACTAACTTTATCTCTATCTCTGCTATTTATACTATCATTAAGGCTACTGACTACAAACTACTGATGCTAGACAGTACATAAAAATACAATAACATTATTCTGTGACAACCCTCACCTTATTACGCAGCTCGTCAAGTACATGTGCACGCTTTGAAGAGTAAACTGACATTTCAGGCGCGTTTGACAAAATAACAACGTTACCAGGGTTACTAATTACATAATATTGGTCAGAGAAAGTTTGTAAATAAAATTAAATAAACGTTATAAGAAAGGGCTGCTACACAATTATATGGCGGTACTTCTTTGAGGGTCGATTTTATAATCATCAGACAATGCTTGGACGATGAATTCTATGCGGCCTTATAGAGTTTAACGACCAAATAGTGCTTACTATTTTAGTGTCATAATACAAGACATTTGAGTCATAATCACCAGGAGATGACAACTATACGGGAAGGTCAACTTCAATTCTAAAACGAAAAACGATTGAATTATGTGTTTTTGTTACAAATGACAGCAATAAATCTATGACCATAACTAAAGGCGTTATTAAATATCAACCGGGAGAGGATTTGGGTTAAACTGAGGTTATGATAAATTCGTTCCACATACTTTGACTGATGAACGTAAATCAATGAGAGTTCATAATTCCGGAGACGTCGTTGCAGCAGGCAGAAATAATGCAAACTACCAATGTTTAACTATGGCGATGTGCTTTATGACGCTTGAATCGATGCGCAGGATACGCTATGGGTCCAGAGGGTTCAGAATGCGTTCCGTAGATTTTTCTACGGTCTAAGAAAGTATGATCAGATAATCTTACAATTAGGTATAAAACTACCATACCTTTACAATAAGATTCGCTTCCGCACAGATGTACATATGTACTTTAAATGAAGGAACCAAGAACACCATAACAAATCCTAGCATAATTTACCTGCAAATTATCAAACAATCGTTTCCTTATTCTGTCTCTCATATATATATAATTCGATACCTCATTTCTTTTCATTGTGAATTGCTGTTTATTATTTTAATAGTCAAAATTATTGAATAGTTTCTTATAGCGTTTTCTTCAGTTCAAATTGTTGTGGTGAACGGTTTCAGAATAGACTTTTATGGGATGCCCTCCGGTGCCCCGCAAGGATCACATTTGAGTCCTGTTCTTATCAATATTGACATCTCACCTCTCTTAATTTTTTCCGATTCTTCTTATACTCTGATGACCTGAAATTCTCTTCACCAGATAACTGCCCGTTTTGTTTTGTAAAATGTTTTATGTGATTTTGCAATTATCTCACTTAATTGTAAGATTATCTTCATTTCCTAATAGAATGGATGGGTATTTTGGCTGTTGGTTGCCGTTATAAAAATAAATAAATTATAAATATAAATTATATTACTTGGCTTATACAATTTAATCACTTTTGAATCCTTATAGATAACAAGTGTATGGAAGCAAGTGACTACTTTGAATAAAACAACCATGACACTACATGTAACTTGTTGCTATTGCGTTGTATAGGCTCAGTCTAAAAAACTAATTGTTGCACTGCGTACACTCGTCTCATTTAAATTTTGTATGGCAAATTGAAATTTATACTTTTCGGCGAGATGCGTTTTGAACATTTTAACTGTTGTTTTCTCGAACCCTAAATAAGAAATACAGGCAGCATCATTTTATTTATTAACAGGGGAATTTAATGGCGAAAGGGGTAAAGGTATTGGTTGGAGGCAGACATAAAGTGAAGCGCTAACTTTTTTATTAGCACATCTGCGACCTGTAACTAAAGAAATAGATTTTCAAGTCACACTTTTTGAAATACATAAATCATGTTCTTCACAATAAATAAGCCTTATTTATTTAAATAATAATATCATCATCTTGATTCTGGGTAGAAAATATGGCCTATAACAATATTTCAAATCGCGTCACCATCATGCAATTCAGTAATAGCCAGTAGATTCGTATGTGGTAATAGGTAGACATTTAAAGGATATTGTGCATGGTGGATTTATATGCATAAATTTAGGCAGCAAATCCGGAGATTACGAAGAAGTGAGGGACCACATGTACACGAAATTGCTAGAAAACGGGACTCTCCTTCTCCAGCATGTGAAGGAGGACAGGGAGGGCTTCTATTTGTGCCAGGCGGATAACGGCATCGGCACCGGTATTGGGAAGGTGATTCAGTTGCGCGTTAACTGTGAGTATGCACAGAAATTTGCATCGTATGTAGTCGGGACATGTACGAAAATACTTGTTACAGCTTCGCCGTACTTTTCTGCACCGTCGCGTCTGGTGACAGTCAAAAAGGGGGACACGGCCACGCTGCGATGTGACGTGAACGGAGATAAGCCGATCAGCGTAATCTGGTTGAAAGGCGGGAAGACTGAGCTTAACCCTTCTACGAATTACAAGGTGCACGTTAAACAGGATGTTACTCCGGACGGCGTCGCGGCGGAGCTGCAACTCGTCAATTCCGAGGCGAAGGATAGCGGCGCGTATTTCTGTCAGGCTAGCAATATGTACGGGAGGGACCAACAGCTGGTCCAGTTGCTGGTCCAAGAACCACCTCACAGCCCGACGCATGTCGAACCAGCGATGGTCAGCAGTCGGTCCATAAATCTTAAATGGCAGCACAAATCCGACGACTCCAACGAAGTGTACAAATTCATTGTTGAATTCCAAGAATTATCTAGTGAGCAAATTTTTTCGATTCGTTTATGCATGGGATATTGATGTGGGAACGAAATTCAATATTTCTTTTGTAGATAATAACACATCTAGCAATAAAAGTATTTTCATCTCTTTCCCTAGAAGTTATTGATATTTGTGAGAGATGCAAAATATATTTCGTCCCGTAGAAGTCTTGCAACATTTTTATTATTGAACCAATGACTTGGCTTGATAAGAGAATTCAATATTTCACATATAACAACCCAATCTACTGAATGTGAACTTCGTTCCCAGGCTCGCTTACCTACTCATTCGCAAGTGTACCTTTACATTTTACATTTTGAATAGGACCTTGGCAATCGATAGACCTGACGGAAATCCCACTCCAATATGCAACTCTTGTAGAAGATTTAAAACCGGCTACAAAGTATGCGTTCCGAGTGATTGCGGAAGGCCCCGCGGGAAAAAGCGCCCCCAGTCCCGAGCTAATAGTGAGGACCGAACCGCAACGGCCGGCAGGGTCCCCATTAAATCTTTCCGTGCGGTCTGTCTCGTCCACAGAACTTCTTGCCGTGTGGCAGCCGCCACTGCCCGAGTTAAGACACGGAGACATCCAAGGCTTTAACATCGGCTACAGAATCGGGAATGTGGGTTCTTACAACTTTACCGCCGTTACTGGAGATGGGGAAGACGGGGGCGGAGAATTGCTGCTGGGGGGCCTCGCTAAGTACACCAGATACACCATCGTGGCCCAAGCTTTTAATGAAGTGGGAGCTGGACCTTTGACTGAACCTGTTACTGCTCAAACGTTAGAAGACGGTAAACTAACTTTTACTTTGTGAATTGTACTTTATCTGTTTCACATTATGACAATTACAATTAAAACGATAATATTATAAACTGGCGTCCAAAATGAAAGGAACACCTACGAGCGAGCAAATATTTCGGTCATTTTCAAAACTGTGTAACTCCGAGAAAAATGATCTTACGAAAATTCTTTGCATATCATTTTCAAGGAAAATCTCTCTACTTTTTGATTCAGTAAGTTAAAAGTTTCTATTTTAAAAGGAAAGCTAATTTTTTATGTGAGAAACGAGAAAGAAAAATTTTTGTTAAAAGTTCTCAAAATTTCAACAAGTCCACGGACTTTAATAATTTTGTTCAATTAATTTCT
>JAWQRP010000492.1:0-27304 GCA_033557875.1 Quadriops clusia
TTTTTTCCAGGCATAATTGATTGTTTTTTTCTTCTTCTCCTTCTATTCTTTGAATTTTCTTGCAACTTAGGCAACCCGTCACATTTCTAATGAAAAGCATTAGATGAGCTATCTGGTTATCTGTGGTAATACGTTTAAACAGTAACATGTTTGGCAATAATTTGATGGGCTCGAAGGATAATGTGCAATGCTTGTCATTAAAAAATAAATGAGTCACAGATATAGTTACACAGATCTGTACGTAACTCTTCTTAAAAATTTTAACATAATATATGCATGTACCATATTTGAAGATCAATTTTGTTAAGTTGGTCTTTAGGCAATGTTTGCAATGTGTAGCTTTTATACAATTTATTTTTGTTTGTGAACTCCATTATATGTAAAGTAAGTAAGTGTTTTTGCAAAATGAACAGTTCTTACCTGAGTATAACACCAATTTTCTGCAACCGGTGTATTGACTTCTTGAGGAGGCGGACTAGGAACACGGCTTACAGCCATGCTGCTTGTGGGATGCAGATTGGAGCTTACTCGGGCCGTTTGTCCGGCCGAGCAGTCACTCACACTCACCACCGGCAGCCTGCAAATAAAATAATCGTTCGTTAATTTTCAGGATGAGAAATTGATACATGGGAAATAATATTCAATTGACAGACCCAACTTTTAACGCCGGTATAACTTTCAATGCCTAACTAGACTATGTTAAAAAAAGACTAATTTTCGGTCATTGTGCAATGTTAGCTAGTTGTTACATTTAGCGGTAACGAGAAATTGATAAACGAACAGAGCAGAAAGTGTCACGTTTCTGTGTGTATCCACTCATACTGCATATGTCTCTTGGGCCGAAAGGACTGACTAATAATACCGCACTAAAAATACATGAAAATAATATGCATACGCGCAACCGTATCCTTTGACTCTTCGTCATGTTGTCGAAATATAATGCGAAATAAGTCCCTTAATACCAAATATCCGTTTCACGGTTCATATATAGTAAACGATCGGATATTATGTTGTCAAACGCAGTTCAAAATGATGTAGTGATATTACCAAATTCGAAAAACAAAGCAATAACATCATTTCAGATCGTGGTATAATTTAAATCCTTTAAAAACTTCAATGCAAGCAAACAACAAATGTCCAATACAAAAGGTTATCAAATCGCTAATTAAGAAGAGAGGATTATTTATTTATTTCTGTTACTTTATCATGTTATTTACATACATGCATTATTTAATAATTAAGATAAGCGTAATTAAATAATTGAATTTTGTATATCTATATTATTTTCGGCTGTAAATTTGAAGTAAATGGAGAAAAGTATTTTTATAGTAATGGCTGTTTCTTAGAAAAGAATTACGTTCAGGTTATAAAAGAGAAACTCGATAATAGGCCGTTGCATACGGAATTATATGAGAAGAGTCCGACTTAACAAGAAAGATGGCCGTTGGGAGACCTTGAAGTGACTACCTGCAGAAGGTGATCCAGGCAAGGGGCGCATTTTTTATGCAAGCCATCGCATGGGCATGATGCGTGTTTGGAGGAGATTTTCGGGCTTTCGATAGTGAATAGATACGGATTTCTATTGCAACGGAGGTCAAATACCCCATAGGATGGATGATAAACCAGACAGTTATGTTGTGGAGGATGGCTGAGCTTACTGAAGGTCAGAAGACCTGGTGCAACGTTCTGGCGTAGACTGAAGAACAGAAGGTCATCGTCCTTCAGATCACTGAGCCAGCACTTAATATTGTTTTTAGCTTATCTCTAATATTGTTAACCGACGATTAGTGCAATAACACTTGCATATTAAACATTGCCGATACACATTCCTGGGAGTGGACGTGGTCGAAGCTTTAACGCCAAGTACGAGATGCTTGGCTGAAGAAATGCATACTGCAGTTTGAGATCCTTCTTCTTTTTTTGTTCTCTTTCGGTTTCAGATCTAACGCAATTCATGCATTTACCACAATACTCAGCAGCCCAGCATTTACATATTGTAGTACCTATATGTATACTTATAATATATACTGGAAGAAGGAATGGCCTCTAACGACTAGCTACTTTTCTTTTTTGTTAACTAGTTCTTATTACTGTGTTGAGAAACGTGATGTGAACGCACTGCATTTTAAATGTTTATGAAAATTTAGTACCAGAATGTACCTAAGTGAATAGAATTTTACTTTCTCCTGGATATTGGTGTGCAGTGTTGTGATGGTTGGCTCCCCAGAAAAGAGAAATCGATATAGTAGAGCGCGGGTGTTCAATAAGGAATAAAGAGCAAGCAGCGAAGGGAAAGCGCAGTCCTTTCGCTCTCTCGCCCGGGTGAAACTAGGAAACATTTCACCGCCGTTATAATTGCTACACCAAGAACATTTTGAATTAGGACCGGTAATTGCAAAACTAGGATGTTAAACACGCTCTTCTTGCTGCACTACTTGTTCGATTTATAATTTGGTACATTATGGACGATTATCCTCTCATCGCAAAGGTCTATTAAACATCCGTGAAAACCTTCCACCGCCGTTAAACACTAATCTGCACGTGTCTCTAATAGGGACTAGTGATGAAAGGCGTTTTTAATCGCCTGTAGCGCAATAACGTGAATATCCTACGATTACTGCCTGCAAACTTTTATTGTACAATATTTACATTGCTGTTTACAGTTTAGTGATATACGTATGATGCGTAAATGTAAGCGGCGTGGCCGTGTAGTAATAGGTAAATATTGCGATTCACTTCGTAAAAATGTAATATTATGACTTTGTAAATACTAAAAGGGCTATATTACCAAACAACAAGTGCGAAGTGATCCAACATGCCTCTAAAGGCTGTATATGTGTAACTTTCACTTTTTGATCGCCACGTGGTTGTCCATCAAGAGCGTCTAAATTATTATTTAATCCTTTTGGGTTGAACAAGCATTATTTCTGAACGACGTGTTAAATTAGCACATAATTAGCAGCAACTACTTTTAGAATTTGTAAAGAATTTTTTAAATGTTGTTTAATAGAACATCTTCAGTCTAAAATTAAATTTATTTTATATTTAACAATAATCAAACAAAAGATTTATAAAATAACTTGTTTATAAATTTATCGATCGTAATGTTCATTTCAGTCTTCCGGTAAACAGAAGCGTCAAAAAAATAGAGCAGTCGGAACATTACCGTCAAGAAGAGAAGTGATGAAGAGATTCCATGACCCGACTTTCTTTTAATTGGGATACGAGCGCGATTGTGTCGAAGCAAAAATAAATTCGCGTTGGAAAGTTGCAAAATTTGCTTACGTTCCAATTTGCGAAATTTGTTATAAATAGAGTTACTAGGAAATGAACGGTTTGATTGTACGAGTACTTACTTATATTAGACAACTAAAAAGCAAAGCTCAAAAATCAGTTCTCGTCATAATTAGAAATATTTTCAACAGCTCGGTTGCAGTGACCCTAATGATGAGCTTTAATACTCGCATACCTATATACCATACATTATTTTTAGATCTTTACCCGTGTCTACTTAAGAAATTTAGATTTAGTCATAGCAATGGAATTGCAATTTACAATAATACAACATGTAAAATGATTAGTAAATTTCTCATAATTTTGAAGATTATAATTTTCACAATTGTGACGGATCGGTATGATCAGTATTTAGAACGAAAATCGAGGTAAGAAGATAAAAGAGAGGAGGAATGCGATTTCTAAATTGTAACAATTGACTACATAACAGCGCCAGCCGAAAATATAATGGATTTGCAGAAGGCCGAAAAAAAGCTGTTAAATGGGAAACAGGGCAACCTCAATTTTCGTTTTTTTCACAATCGTCTGAAACGAAAGACAAACTTCTTTCGATTGCCACACGACTGCTAGCTGGTTGAGTATCTACGTATAAATTTTACACTTTCACTATTGTATATTATTTAATTAAAATCGTACCTGGGAGCTCTGCGTAGAAATATGGAATACTACTCCACTGACACGCAACTTTCATAATTTCAAATTTAGAGTGTACCCAAAAGATTTCGTTTGATGAAACTTCCTACTTACAGAGCGGCGCTAGAAATTTCAGTGAATTTTCTTACGAAACAATTAATGAAAATTACACAAAATGCGATGCGTAAGATAGACCATAAAATATTGTTGATGTATTAGAAATGTCAAAATTAATTATATAATTAATTACCTTGAACTTTTAAGAAGACTTTCTTGTAGAAAAATGGTTTTCAAGAATAATAAATACAAACTTTTTCGAGCAAAATGAAATACCGTTCATATGCTCCAAAAATACATTTTATGTACGAACTATTTGTCATGTCAGTTTGCCAATTGAATAATAAACTTTCATGTGAATTTGAACATTCGTATGTACGTTTTTCAGCCATATGCACGTATATTTAATATGTGTATGAAATTAGCGTTTTGTGTGGATGGTATACACATTTAAGATAAGGTGGTAAATATATAATGACTGATGATTAGCAATTTCTTCTTGTAAAGTAGCAACAAGTTGCGCTTGGATTATTTACAATGCAAATCAAAGAATAGAATTATGCATCGCATGCGGCCAGGGTTACGATTTACGTAAACTTTTAAAAATCGGTTGGATTAACGGGCGCTCGTTAATGTGTTCCGGAAAGTAATTACCTTTTGCGTGGCGATTGCAACATGTGTTATATACTTGCCGAAAATAGATGCAAGCGTCCTGTATTCGTTCGATATGCTCATAATGTTGTGGTGGATACAGTTGTATATCAGTGGATACACACTTCAACCGTGTATAAACTCGCAGCCGTGGATAATACTTTATTTTAGTTTGTTCGAATTTATTTTCAAATATTTTCAACAGGCAGTGAACATTATATAATTCGGAATAATTTCGCACATGCTTATGATTTTTATTCTAAAAATAAAATGGCGCGCGTGCACACTGATGCCCTTGGTACTTATCAAGTTTCGTTTGGCGGACATTTACTAATTTATTATATATCCAACCTTGAGGTATATTGATTTGCTATTTTAAAAAGTGGTGAGGTACGTAGTACTTTGTACTCCTGTAATTGTTGAATCTTTAGCCCGGAAACCATGTTCAATCTACAGGCATTATTGATATTGAAAGTCTTAAGTTATAATAAAGTTGAAATGCGTATGCTGTTCAGTCTGTTAATAATTCCACTTAGAATAGACTTGAGTCAATAGCAAGAAAGTTACGAAAAGTACTTCGGATTCTGTTTGTTGAGAGCACTCTATGACGGATGTGTAAGTGCTGCATTATGCTGCCATAAATTTCATAACAAGAGCTGTGTAACATATTCAAGTTGATTAATCGGCATGGCACCGAAATCCAAATCAAGCGGTTCTTTTTGAGCGATGACAATAAATTTCAGCGCGCAACTTTCTTTTCGAGCCGTTTTGTGTCCGCCACTTTGAGCGCCCTACAAAGCAAACTGTGGACATACTCTTTATCCAGCCATGTGTATGTTTTTGATAAAGTAGACATACTCAACTGATGAATAAAACGGTAATGTTACGGACTAATAGCATGTCACGAATCAAGTTTTGTAACGAGATCAGAAGTACAGTACGAATGGCAGCAGGGGGGAGAAATAGTAATGCCGACCCCTGACCCAGCGCGATCTATCTAGAGCGGAGATGTGTAAGTGTGCGGACTGCTGCCTCAACGCTCTACTTTCATTATTACATAAAATGGTTTGATGGTTAAATGCAGCGACGTTCAGCGAATAAGTAAACTGGGCCAAAATAAATAAAAATTGCCACGCTTAATTATTTTTCTCTTATTTTCGATTGCGTTCTAGTTACATACAATCTACGACCGCAGAAAGAGATTAACAGGTACCGTATGTCATTTCACTTCCAAAGAGATAGGAATAGAAGTTACTATCTACTAACTAGCTGAGGAGGAAGATATCTTAAGTGTATCTGCTTTGGAATTTAGATACACAGAGTAGATTCTAGACCAGTAGGTGCCGTACGTTCAAGAATTTTTTATAATATATTATTGTACATTTCTATTATTATGAATTTTTTTCAATGTAAATATTTACTGATATCGACAACCACTCTTTCTTATCTATATTATTATGTATAAAATTAATAATAACAAAGATTAATATCTAAAATGCGCCTTTGTCTATTTACTTATTATTCATTATAACCAAACCAACAACTTTTACAATACAAGCAAGTAGTTCACAAGTTTTGTTCTGGTTGAAATAAAGGTGATTACTGCAGCATGGAATTAACCCATAGCTGTCCAGTCTAGGGCAATAACCTATAGGTTTAAGTCAATTGGCATGCCGGATACCGTTTACACGTCTAGATTTTTAAAACAAACTTTCTCAACCATAAAGTACATATATCTATGAATTGTGATAATTAGGAAAGAAGAAACAATTTTATTGTGTTATAACATATTTTGTAAGGATATCAAAAGAAGACATGTTAAGAAAATGTAAAAAGTCCCTAATTATTAACCGAAGGTTTTGAACAAATTCAATATCTAGCAAAATGACGTCAGTCATTCACATTCTGGCGTAATAAAATAAAGAAGAACAAAGAAGGATAATACGGATTGAAGGTGCAATCCACATTAACATAACCAAATGACTCTGTAGGCGCAGATAATGCCCAACCAAAAACTTGACGGTTTTGAAATCAAGTGAATGCAGCAACAATGCTGTTACCTTTCAACCTTCGCGGCTTAAAAATAGAAACCATGTAAATATTCATACGGAGAAATACCAAAGATAAAGGATGTATGACCGAATGCCAAATTAGTTCCTAGAGATTATCGGGGCTTTGTGGATTTTTCATTAGAACCGAGGGGGTGCCTTAAGCCGCCGTGAATATTTCCCTCGGCAAACAACTGAATTGAAACTAATAGTTCGGTTCGCGTCCTCTTCCATAGGCATACTTGTTTCCCTTGGAGGGGCCATCGGACCCCAGAGGTCGTCGGGACCCCGGTCATCGCCCCGAACAGTATGTCTCTTTATTCTCTATACTAAGTTGAAACCATGCAGAGAATATCAGAATAAGCAGAATACGCTTTTCGTTGGTTATCTATATTAATATGCGTACATGTCCGTCTGTTGTTTCTATGTGCGTACTCAGACTGCATCTCTGCGTAATCATTTAGAATATATCGGCATGATATATTTGTTCGAACAACTAAAATTGTATTTTCTTCTTAAACGTATACACAATTGCCATATTCAGGGGTACTTCGCATGCAAAGATATGTTTAACCTAACAAAAATATTGACGACTGATAACTCTAACTTGCTGTTGATAACAGAAATCCCTAACGAATCATTTTATGCCGATTTAGATTAACGATTTTTGTAAACTTGCGTGCGACACATATCGCGTGTAACATTTTGATATTCGATAAGAAGACCTTCGCTAATATTGAATGTGTTCGTCGTACATGGCAAGGTTAATATTTATAATATACCTGATGGTTGTTGTCGAATCACTTTGTTAATAACTTTGTTGTTTATGCGCGCATTATGCGAGTAATCTCGTAGGTTATTTTTTGTAACTGTTCGAAAATTAAAGGAAATAACTATTAATGATGACGTAAGGGCACATATTAGTTCAACTTAACATTTGACCGTCAATTCATTACCACATAATTAAATTTTTTCCAACAAAATAAATTGAATGTAGCGTTATTAGATCCCAGCTTTCGGGATATTCAGCTCGCACTAAAAGCGAGCCATTTAACAAAATAAACGTCCATTTATAAACACATTTATCCTTGCTTATGTTTATAAAGAGTTTTGTTTAATATCTACGTGTTATGCAATGCAGAGCACATATTGTGCTGTTTCGGGAAAAATGATTTTGCAAACGTTTCAATTCAAAAGTTGGCATACACGCATGGTAATATTCATATATAAATTGTGTTGTATTTATTTACATAAATAAAATATTCATTCATACAAGTTGATTAAGGAAACTGGTACGCGCATTAGGTACATATTTTTTAATTAATAAAAAATAAATGTCACGGTGACATTCAAGTCGCCATGTTATACTATCGGGATTGTTCTATGGGAAAATAATAAAAGCGAAGAACCACGTGCTTCCCTGTGCATATGGATTACTTGTCACGTTGTGATCACTTACAGCATGGCACGTTGATCGAAACGATTTAATGTTTCGTTTAATTACCTCTGATTCTAAATCACAGTTTTAATCAACCCCTGTAGAAATAACGTGATTTCGTTCAATACTCAGAAAAATAAAATACAGCAAAATGTAGTAATTTATAAGGAAACAAAAATACAATAATTTTGAAGTTCTATTAAATGTCTATGAATAAAATTACATGTTGGGCTTTTCACCGAGGGCGTGTATTCAAAGATGAGGATATAGCATTAGGGATGTTCTGAAATAAGCAGGGGTGTTTCCCCTTAAAGTTCCCTCTTAGGTAGAGTAACATCTGCAGATTCTGGGCTGTTCGCCCGACCAAAGCAAGAGAGTCGTTCGCTCAATTTTGGTTTTATTTTCAATAATATGGTGGTGAATATAATATGAAAACAGAACTTCTTAACGTCGACTATTTTTCCCGGCAGCTCAATGTTTTATCACATTTATAATTGGCAGACAGACGTTCGTACTGATTATTTTAAATTATTCCTGGCAATTTACAAGATGGCAAGGTAAATGCGAAACTTTTTAGCAACTAATAATAAAAATGCAAGGTTGTATGGACGTAACGTTACACTTGACAACAAAACGTCTACTTATACAAAAGATGTATTAGGTTAGCCAAATGACATCACATCAGCAAGGCCAAAGCAAATTTAAAGTACAATATATAAGTATAATGACCAATGATAACTTCCTTAGTGTTGTTAATATATATGTATATGGCATTACAAAAATAAATAAATAAATAATTAAGTACCTACTAATCAGTGCCCAAAATAGGTCCAGTGTATAGGGAACAAGCAGTTCCGTTTTTATAATCTACATATAACGTATTGTCATTATGATACTACATGTACTTATGATTCATTTGAAAGTCACATTTTCTACAGCGTCGGTATGCTATTCGATTCATACATTTGCCGGTACACGCGTTTTTCTTAGCAAATGCATTCAGAAATATTTGAAGAGACGGTCTTTAAAGCGAACGTAAGAGTCGCCGAAATCTGCTTCACAGGCGCTGAAATTTGGGATTTCGGGGCAATATTAGGCAAAAGGCATTGTTCTAAAGCGAAATGTTCAGTAGAAAGTTAAAGTAAAACCATGGCATTTGAATGCAGTGTTTCATGGTGATATTAGTCGGCATTTTGGGGTCATTGAAAATCTCTAGATTGAGGCAACGAGCCGTGCTCTACATAGACTGACATACATACACAACTTAAATATGAGTGGGTGACATTATTGTATAAACAAGAAGTGTAATAGGAAATATGTATCAATAATAATTATAAAATAATAATAGAAACTAGGGTGGATGTATTGTTGTTTCTTTTTGTAGATGAACAGCAGATTCATGTGAAACGTAACGCATATCATTGAAAAGGAGACATGCGCTCTAAGTTTGGAGCGCTTTTTTAAATAGTGAGTACACTAGTTGGTACATTGAATAATTTTGTTGGGTTTTTGAGTAAAGCGTTTCAATGAAATTTGGATACCTACCTGGCTAAAGCCATCCTAACATTAGATAATCCTTATTTAAAATTATTTTATCGGGGTGAACTAACAACAATGTAGTTTTACGGTAGCAGATATTGTGCAGAACTATAGCATTACACACAGAACACTTTTACACCTCTTGAAGTATTTCTGCACGTTTTGCAAACACATGCGGCACTGATGCAATTGAAAACACAGCAATTGTCAAAAGAAAACAAAAATAAGGACTACTACACCAAAGACCGTGCACACCAGCAGCCATGCAGGACGGCAACAGACTAAACGTCAAATCTCGTGAACGCTCGGGCTAAGGTTACGAACAAACGAGACCGTTTCGAATCGCCGGCGTTGCCATATCCTCGGGGTGAAAGAACAATAACTCGCTGGGGAAGATTTATTTTTAAATTTATTTTAGGAGTTCGTAAAATGCTCTACTACAGTCTGCACTGGTAGTAATAAATAGTAATGCCAGTTCAAATGTAAATAGATACTTCAAAGGAGCGGAAATTGTGTAGCATGTTTTAAACCACTTATTCAGAAGAAACGTTCGCATGTATATAACGAAGGGTTTAGGAATTAATAAAAATAGTATTGTTTGTTACCTACTTTTGACCATGATTTTAACTAAAACCAGCATTTTGTAATGTGAACAACCTATATTGGATACTCTGAGAATTCCCTTCACTGAACAAGGCATTTCTGAAAGCGTTTATTAGACGCGAAAACCAGGTAGTTCTTTCTACCTGTGTGAATTGCAAATAAACTATTAAGGCCACGATTACCTGAAGGCTTAGTGCTTCAAAGAAAAATGACATTATCAACCTAAATATAAGAATACCAATTTGAGAATAGAAAGAAAAACAGAATAAGGATATTACTTTATAGAGGGATACGAACACGAAAGTGTTCTGAAAAAGCTATAGATAGTGCAATGATTATAAAAACCAGGCTCAAAAGCAATAAAACAGTATTTATAAGAAAGGACGAGAATAATAGAAAGCACGATGGAATCGCTCAACAATGGAGTGAAGGCGATAGAAAGTGTAAAGCTGTCCCTCAAATAGATCTACATACATACGGAATGTTTAGGAGTAAAATCATTATTGATCTTACTCCCCGCATTAAGATGAACAAATCGAAATAAATTAAATATCTTTGTACCGACAACGTTGCGGTTTATCCTCGTTTGTACATTGCACACCTTTCGGTGCGCGCGCGCGAATTTCCGCCGGTGAAGCGCGCAGCGGATCGTTGAGAATAATGTTTTGACAAAATTTCCTCAAACTTTCGCATAACAATACATCCATGGGAAACGTTTGTTTAGCAAATTTATCGCCAATTTGTTCGTAGAGAGTTCAGAAGCGACGACCAGCAGGAGCGACAACCAGAAGTGAAACAAGATCGAATCCGCTCCGTAGGCGCAGACAGAAATAAAAACACGCGTGAAGCAAGGACATCCCGTCCTTTCATGCAAAGCACAAAAGAACCCCTCTTTCAAGCTGCTCGGATAACGCGATGTTGATCAGACCTTTCTTATTGTACTCTAAAAATTACGATATGGAGGAGATAATGGAGTCTCCATTTATTTAAAACTAAATAAACTGCCGCAATCGGATTAGACAATAAAATAAAATTTAACCAGATCGGTTTACATTTTTTTCCGTTCATTAACTACCTGCCAACACGTTAATTAAAGTGAGCGCTCCAAATAAAAATATCAAACTTCAACTGTAAAATTCGGCCTCCACTCCTGTACCAAAGTGTAAATAAAGTTTATTAGTCAAATTTGTTTTGTGATTTTACTTATAACATAAAACACATACATATACTGCCAGAAAAAAATACCCTTATCTTAAATCAACACTAATAAGCTAATTAAATATTGTCTAAGTAGCAAAATATCTATAAATATGCAATTCTGCAAATAATAAATTATTTTCTACACCAATAATCAGTAGAGTTTTTCTTCATATTCGAAAAACGTAATTAAATAATAAGCGACTTTGATCCATTTATTTTATTACCACCACTATCAAATCTATATTTTTAACCCAGAATAGTGCACACCAATTAAACGCGTTCAGTACTCAATTTTGACAAAAACTGATCCGCCATAAACTACACAATATCGCAATCAGTGTTAATAAATTTTTTCAATACTTACTTTTACGATTTGCTATAATCCTTGAAAGAAATCGGTCCATCGTGGTATTGCGGAGACACTCTGCAAAAAAAATTACATCAGCCTAAATTAATCAATTAAGCAAAAGATTACAATTAATTAATAACGTGTAAAGATCTGAATAATACATTCGAGCGCCATCTCGTGGAGGCGACTTTAGTTGGTGTTCCACGTTGAAATGCATTTAAATCGCGTTTTGCACAAACACTATGAAGCAACTAACCATATAATTTGGTGTAGCAGACACAAAAATCAGGTCATGTGAAAAGCTTTAAAATAACCGAACACTAAATAACCCTTTGTACACGCCTTTACATATGATGAATGAGCATTGTCTGTACAAACCTACGCCGAGGAGTACTTCATATTGCTACACAATAGGTGCGTACCGATTTTTAAGAGCAAATTGGAGACGAGACCTTCGTTTATGCAAGTAACTGCCCTGCGAATTACAGAAAACAAATCGGCCCTGCTTGTGTGCTGTTTGCACACAAAATAATTGTGTGAGAGGAGAAAGTAAGTCAGTGGGCAATTAATGATTGCTAAACAATAAAAGAATGTACCTACATATTCACGTTGTTGCAACAACTGTTGTAGGCAGTTAGGACTACACAAATTCGCTAATTTAATACAATTGAGGCAGAATACGCTAACAGCAAATAAGCACACATGAAACCTATAATAAATAAATAAAAAAGCTGTTGTATATGTATAAGCTGATGCATAAAGCCAGCTGCCCTAGAACAACTAAACGCATAATTAACCCCCATGATGTTATTAATTATTGCACCACAACTTCAGCATTTAGTTACACATCATGTTGCTCGTAAAAATCGCCAAGTTTGCACATTTGCCCCGTAGCAGCTGCATTTGAAACATTGACAGCAACACTGCCTCATTGCCTTATGTGAATAATTTGCAACGTGTGCAGCAGTATTCTAATTAAGATAATGAAAATCAAGCTATTTGTTTGTTAGACTTATTAATATAACATAAATTATGAATTTGCACAAGTTCAAGTGCTATCGATTCTATCATCAAATTATTAAGGCTCCAGAAAAATAATTGCTTATATCTTTACTACAATAAAAATAATAATAATGCATGGGATAAAAATAATACAGCAATGCACGTTTATACCTATGTTCAATCATTTTAAAGAAAACTTCATTTCACTTGCAACCTTAGACCAGACATTACACCTCGTTGAGATACCCTTTTGAGAAATCAGTAATACAGAATAATATAATGCCTGCCGAATGGGGTCAGGTGAAATGTTACTTCGTTATGGCTTTCTCTAATGGGTTCACAAAGCTACAGAGATTATTACTAAACAACATACATAATAACTAGAATAAAAGCCATTGCAACAAGGAACTGTCTCTTCTTATTTAATGCTCTTTGTCTCGCGCCGATTTACGCCGTGCGATGAAAATAAGATGTGAGATGGGTGTTCACATTACAATCACAATCACACGTATAATTCAATAGAAAGTAAATTTATTTTTCGGATAAATTATAATGCGAAAGTAGAGTTCGGTCAGCCCAGTACTGGAGCATTTCACGATTTCTATTAACATTAGTCAGATTAATCCGAACTCTGGTGGTTGGAATATTCGCTTTGAGTGCATCATCTGCGGCCAACTAAATATAACTCTGGCTAACTATGCTCTCAGGTAATAAATTCCGGCGATGAGGCTGTTAGTGGATCTTTAGTAGTAGAAAATATCACATTTCAATGATTAAATGCTTAAGAAGTACCCTATTCATTTTGATTAGAATAGTGTATTCGAATTTTTCGCAAAATCTAAGACATTTATCTATGTATGACACATAACATTATTACGTATTATAAAAGTATGATTTAGGGTAAAAGGCAATTGAGGCCAAGGATGTGTGCCAGCTTTATGACAAAAGGGGTAATTCTGTTTGTTTCCCCTGACACGCATTTTTCATTCACAATTAATAATTCAAACGGACTTTCGCACGGAGCGAGCTTTAAGCTTTCTTGAAGCTTACAAAGTGATTTAGGAACTTGGTCGAAGTTTGAGCGCCAAACACATATAAATGGGCCTCAACATGGAAGGTTATAACTGAAGCAGATAATAATTGTAATTGATTTAGTGAGAGTTCGTACGGTAGAGGACACAAAATATTGACCTCGCGCCCAGAAGGCCGACCGACGCAGTACATATAGAACTGGCGCTTTGTAAAGAGATCAGGATCGGGTCACATTTAGAAAAAATGATAGCACGAGGCGGCAATAAAACTTTCCACGATTATCAGCAATCGATATATAAATTAAGGAAACGCATGCGAGACGTTCAATCAAACAATTTAGTTTATCATAACAAGTTCCATGTGGTGTGTGTAGTAAATATATGATAAAGCAGGCAAATATGTATCTACCCTATGTTAAATAGAATAGAATAAATATCATAAACGTAAAGATGATGAAAAATAATTTTCCTTATAAGAAGATTTACCTTATATGCCTTTTTCAATTAAATTTACAAAATCGATATTCTAATTTTAGGAACTTTGAAAGCGTTGTTTATTGCTAAGATTAAAGTGCAATTCCAACTAAAACGATTACAATATGCTTTGACCTCAATGTTACGCCCATCAAATAATTTCAAAACCCACTGCACTTACCACGTACTTACTTTCGTAAATATTCAATTTGCTTAATATACATACATACATGAATGCAGTGTAATAGGAAATTATAACTTACTTATTTTGAAAATTGCATCCAATCTGGCACATTCAGTGTCTCAATATGCGGGCTATTTTCAAGAGACCGTTCCCAAGAGCTACTTTGGCAGAAAGTATTAAAATACAGAAGTTGTGCCCAAAAGTAATCAATAAAAGTTGTAAGGATAAGACAGGTCGTTTTAGGAAAACGTGAGGTCATAAAAGCCACATTATTACTCCTTCAAATTTAAGTTTCAGAATGGAGGCTGTTCCACTTTCATTCCGCAAACGACAGCTAATTATTTTAAGGGCACTACATATTTTTACCAACGGTCCAAGGTGAGTGTAAATTATTGCGTGCGTTGCAGAGAGCGCAAAACTTGCTGCGAAATGTTTCCCTAACGTCTCATCGAGTTTTTTATTGTCTTCAACAAGGGCAAGCCTAAACCACGCTAAATAATACGTAAACATTGAAAAAGGTAAGTTTATTTTATAAAATCAAAGCTACCTCTACACTTTCTCTTCTAGATATTTTTTCAACATTTTGGATAGCGCTCTCACCTTTTGTTTGCCCAACAAGCTTTCAGTGCGCTTAAAGACATACACTTTCCAATGTTCAAGAGAGAGACGCAGAGTCTTATGTGAGCCTATCAGACCGGAAAATGGTTTCCTGCCACGACGGCCCTGACACATGCCGCGCTCTCATCCCAATACTCTGAAAATAGGTTATTTCCAGCGGTTCTACACCAGTTCAAGTCTTTACACTAGGGGTCGTTGATAAAAGGTACAAATTACTGCAGAGTATATTTGTTGCTATAGCATTCCCCACTAACAAACTCAAACTTTACCTTGATGAAAGTACGGTGTTGCTGATAGGTAGATACAATTTAATTATTCATATTTCATTTCCACACTGCGTTACAACACTGCCTGCTTTAGCGGAAAAACAAAATGGACAATTAAATGAATGATATTAAAGTAAATAAACATAATGCGCTAAAGAAATGCATTTTTATTATTTCGCTGTTAACCGATGATATGAGGATGCTTTTATTACTTTTGTTTAAACTAGTAACCTTCTGACACCGCTTAAAGTACAAAAAAAACTATAATTTGGAATAAAACCGGCTCCATCGTTTTATAATTTATTATATCTTCGCCAAGAAAAGAGGTGCCTAAAGTTGGACGGATACTCGCCTACTTATAATATGGCTTACAACAATTTATTTTACCCTTGTCAAAGGCCCGGTTCCCTCTACTCCATAACCTTAAAGAATCGACCCTAAATGCTTACCCTTACACACACAAAGGGTTAAATTAAATGTAAGCTTTTGATGAGAAGGTGTAGCTTCCAATGTCTGATGCTGACCGTTGGTAAATTAGACATGGATTCCTCATTCAATGCTTGAATTATAAATAAACTCGAATTTCTATTACAAATTTACTGACGATAACCCAACGAGATTGTGGGGATTCTCTGTACAAACAGAACAACTGTACATTGTTGTATAATATATTTGTCACTAGTCAAAATATGTATATGCGCCAAGGAAGAACTGAGGCGAACAGAACCTACCACGCAATTTTCTGTTTTAGTAATCGTATTATGATAGAAGTAATAATCAGCACCAAAGTTCCGCAAGGAGAACAATGGGAAAGTGCAAGTCACAATGTATCTCAATAACAGTTGGTTTTAAAATGCACACTTATAACACGTGCCGATTTTATTATGCATAAATAAACAAAGAATATTGGCAACATTACTCGCTTTATAGTTGATTATAACAATCTGTTACTGTCTGCAGCAATAAAATTGTTTTAGAAGAAGTAGAAAACCGTTAATATTTTCTTCACAAAAATAAATTAGGCGGATGCATTTTTCAGTCATCCCTTTAATAAGCGTCTCTAAAGGGAACACTTGTAAAACATTAACCTAGTGTTAAAAAATATAAGATTTAGTTTTGACGTGTAAAAGAAAGTAAAAAACATTTCCTAAATTTCTAAAACAGTTGCATTAAGTCGAAGAATAGGAATGATGTAAATATGAGAAAACTTATTGTTTTGTGTCAACTTTTTTCTTATAGGTACATATCTTTTTTACTGTCATAAACATGCGACACAACGGAAAAAATAATGACATACATATGTATAGAAATAATTCAAGACTACATATTTTTTCAGTCCATACAATAGCATTTTTTTATCGCGTGCCAATAAATTTCATCGACCATTCTGCATCTGGTTCACAGGTAACTGATAGGATAGTGGTGCAGGTGTATGTACAATATGTTCTCAGTGAAGACCATCAAACGACATATTTCAAGCACTACTCAACCTTCTTATAGTTAAAATGATTACATAATGCTCCTGGCGCCCTACATCATAACAGCGGAGTCTTTCACTCGCAGCTATGTTCTTTGTTTTCGCTAACAAGACCAACATTGTGAAAATCAGTTTGCCTTTTGATGTACGCGTCCCCATTTAGTTATGAAACTTTACTTCGACAGTGAAAGTGGATTTCACAACGCTCTGGATTGGATTGGGTATAGGACGACAGAATTTTAGTGCAACCAGCAATCCGCTCGCAGCTTTAAACTATTGTTGAAAAGGAGATTTGATCGTTATCGGAGGAGCTATTTTAACAAACATTAGCACGTAATATGTAAATGTTTGAAAGAAAAATTGTTCGCGTTTACACTACGGCAATAAAATCTACGTGCGCTTGTATAGGCACAAAGCGGAGGAGTTTCCTCGAACAAATGGTTAGTGTTGCCTTATCATCTAAAATTGGTACATCTTCAAAAGTAAATTTAGTTGGCACATAAAACTAAATGTTATGTGCCTTTAAAATAATTTGAATCGAGGTTAGTACACATGTATGTGATTAAATGAGCACGCTTGATTATACACAAGAAAAAGATTAATAAAACAATCATTTCAAAAACTAAATTTGTAGAAATCGATTTGAATTTCAAATGAAAGTCCTAATTATCACATACGTTTAGTACATTGGTACTCGTTATTGGAATTAGGCTTGAAAGCTATTTTAACATTACCACATATGCCTAAATTTCATTTATCATACACCACACAAAGTTGTCCCATTATCTAATTACATAACACTCTTATTAATAAGGTAGAAAGCGCAACGCCCTTAAAGAAGCGTGGATGCGGACAACATTTCCTTGTAACACTTATTTAAGATTGTATAAATTGAGATTAGTGTGTTTTATACACCATCTTCGCAACGTTCCACTTTTATGCATGCTAGTTTCTACCATGTTCTAAATAATGTGGAACAATGTGATTGCATTATTTTATCAAACCAATAAAATGGTAGGGCAATTATATTTTTATTATTTGTAAACTAATAAAATGGAAATGTTTCGCACATCGTTCGACATGTATGGTAAACATTTATTAATGCTTTTTGTTGTAATTCGGACATTGTTTCGCGATTCATGTTACGCAAAGTGGGAGCCCATATTTTATAATTAATCGTATGTATTTAACACGCAGTTATGATAAACTTTATTCTAATTGTTGCGTTTTTTATTAACCGCAAGCCTTTGTGGCATCCTAAAGAGATAAATATTGTACCGATTGCTATTTTTTAAGCTTGCTGAAAACCGCATAAAATATGTATTGCGATAACCTCTTTTTTACCGAGAAGCTTTTTCCGTCCGAAAACGGACTTTTTGGGAGTCAGGAGCAGCGTTTTTTGTTCAGACATATGACTTCTCATTTGTACTGTGTTCTAATGTTTCAGGTTGGATTCATTGTCGCTATATTCTACAGAACCAAAAATACAAGATATTAAAATCAAGAGAGTTTGTTACAATATACCTAGGTACGTTTATGTCTAAAGAGCGACTAATAAGTATTTACCAGAGTTTAAGGGTTTAGATAGTGAAACTGTATAGTTTGTTGGTATTGAAGTCTGAAGAAAAGTCATGGTAAAATATCTTACAATAAAAAAAATCATTCTCCACACATTATCCAAGGTATTATTGCCTATAGGATAAATCTAGGAAACAATTCGTGGCTTGAATTATAAACATGAAACTTCATAATAAAACTAATAAGAAATTTTAATAAACCCATTGATAGTTTTTCTTGTTCAGACTCTATACAATTTGTAATATTATCTTGACCTATTAGCATCCATTTGGCAAAAAGGACATTTAATTATTCATAACGTTGTGACTTTAATCAGAGTATTTGAACATTCCAACTTTCAGTAGCAAGAAGAGTGTAAATTTCCATTTGCTGTGTGTTTATTTCTAAAATTATTCATCTAAAAATAGCAGAAAGAATTTCTTTTACGAACGAACGGTGATACGACGGTTTTTTTCTTTTTAGCACGATTTGGTAACCTTCTGCAATGTGAAATTATTAGACAATTAGAGACCTTGAATGTTGTTAACAGGTTAAACATGACAAACATCAGATAGAAAAATGCTGCTCATAAAAATTCGCAAATATTATTGCAGGATTATTTAATGTCCGCAAATTACGAGCTCTCGACTTCCACATGACCTATATCGTAAAACGAAATCAAGGTAAATGTGTTTTATACACTGTGTATGAATATCAACCAACCCCAAAAACTGAGACAAGATAACCTTCACAAATAAAAACATATTTACCTTTAAACGAATCACATCCCTTTCTTCCTGCCCATGGCCACTGCCAAAAAGTAGATTAACTAACTCACTGTTCCTTTACAACGAACAAATCCCAAATTGTTTTTAAAAATTAATACGACTAATTAACTAATCTTTTTGACAATTAAAATCTTGCCTTCTGACGACCATTACAAGGCGTACACACAGTCTCCACGAGAGGGCGCTGACGGTCGGGTTTAAATTGATTGAATTTTAAATTCGAGCGGGATTTGTACTTTTAACTTGAACGAGTTTAATTTAACAATACTTGTTGTTTAAAACTAATTTGTACTTCAAATGTTCGTATAATAAAAATTTGATTGGAATATTTACGACAAATGCATGTCTGCATAGATGTAAACTTCAAAATACATAGAACAATATTACGTTATATCTCATGTTTGGTTCAATATAATATGGAACATGAAGTTGGAGGATTTTTTTCTTAAATAGGGGTAAATTATAAGAAAAGAAGTTACCTGGCAATACAGCGGTCCATCTAGCTTTCATTGAAAAAACATATAAGTAAATTTAAGTAAACTTAATAAAACCAAAAGTTTATAAAAAGAAAACACAGTAAAATAGAAAATAATATGGAACAAAACTTCGAAATAATGAATGGGCTATTACAAACCTACATAACATCCACAACAGTTTAAATATTTCTAGAAGTAACGTTAACGCTATGGAATCGAAAATGTGAATGCACGAGGATACCAATCACAAATGAATATATCATATATTCCGTTGTTGGCTGGGACCAAGCCAAGGAAAGCCTCAGCTACACAATCAGGAAACTCACCAACATATATTCAAAGACCGGTCTAGAAATTAACATCATTAAAATGAAATATATGGCTTTAGGATATGCTGAATCTCCATCTCTAAGAATAAAAGAATCCAAAACCATTTAAAGGAATTAACACTTTCAAATGTATAATATTTAAAAATAGAACAACAACAGCAAAAGGCAGACAATTGACTGGATATTCTACACCTTAAAATATTTTGGCTCACTATTCTACACAAGTTGTTCTAAGCAAATAAACACATAGAAGACTTCATATCCTATATTCATCAGAAGTGTCATTTGAAGATCAAGGGAAAATTGCAATCACAGAGATGAAATATAAGAACTGGTATAAGAGAGTAATGAGAATTAATATTTTAAAGGAAAATTAAAGAGGCGAATGTCAGTAAAGAATCATGTACTTTTAAATATATTGAAGAAAAAAAAACACCCCTGGTACAAGCATAAGAACTCCAGCAGGTAGAGGAATACGCAGGGTCAAAAAACAGAGCCCATTAGGAAAAAGGGAAAATAGTTTTCCCAGGAGATGAAATAGATCAAACAAGAAAAAGCCTGAGTGAAAGTAGCTGGAATAATAGAGAGGAATAGAAAAACCGGTTAAAACAGGATAGTCACCAAGAGTTGCAAACAGCCTACACATATATATATTTAATGTAAATTATTTTATTTAAAAAAATAAATTAGTTCATATGCCTACCGCAAAACTTAAGCTCAATTAACGAACCGATTATTTCCCTTGGTCTTGTAAAAACTGCTGCAACAAAGCATTTACGATTGGAATGATTAAATATTCGGCACCATCTAGAGACCGGCGAAATTTCACCATTTTATGATCTACAAATTCCGTAAGTTGAGCTCTGAGGGCCAAATCTGAACTCACTAAAAACGCTTGCTTACATGCCCAATACAAGTCTTTGAAGAGCATACCTGTAATAATAAATAATTTTAAAAAATATACTTAACATCATAAATAATTAAAAATACTTATTATGATTACAATTAGTTAAATAAAAAGAAATACCCTGATAATATTGATCAGCTCCATTTTTCAGCTGATGTTGCACAATAATAAGATAAATTCCTTTAGAATTAGTAGTAAGCGACAGAAAAACATTTCTAAGAGAACTCAATGCCAAAACACCAGTTCTTTGAACCAACATTGAAGTTTCGAAAGAAGTCTCATCCGTATATGGCAAGAAAGAAGTGACATCCCACCATGTGAAGTTAAATTTACTTAAATTAGAATGATTCCAAACTGTAAATTCAAGTAAATTCCTCAATACAAAATCAATACCAACTATTTTAGAAAAAGTACTCACGTAAAGGCGCATTGATATGGTCAATTGATGCAATCAAATGAATGTTCTTAACACATGCCAATTTGGCCAGAATATTTTGCGATTTTTGGTTACGCAACATATCGCCTTCTAAATTATGCATGATAATGTACAAATGCGTGTTTGGAATTTTATCGAACTCCTGAGCAATTAAGTCGCAAGCTTCGTAATTGTTTCCAGGATTTTCTTTCAGTTCCAATATATCGTCAATAATCCCATCCAGAATTTCTTTCAGTGTTAAACTAGGAAAGAATCCATTAATAACCATTACAGGCAGGTCTTGCAAAAACTCTTCATGAAAATCTTGTAATATGCTCCGTTTAGAACCTAGCCCAAACAGCAAAATATTGAAATTTTCATGCAAAACGTTCATCCATTTACTAAAGTTGACTCTGGAAGCTTCTGATGAATTGTACAATGAATTTTGGTGTTGTTTAGATATTTTCATTGAAGAAAGTAATCTTTGTAACTGATCCTGGGATAATCGAGGAGTTTTCAGCTTGTCCAAAGAATGATTTGAAACTTTACCATTCTTACTTGATTTATTTGCAAAATATTCTTCAGTATTTATTAAATACTCCTTCTGGTTACTTCTACGTTTTGGCTCTTTGTTACTTTTAGACATATTTGTGTTAATTTTATATGAACGAGGTTTTTTTTTCAGTGAATATGCATCTGACCCATTATCGTCAGATTCTTTCGAACTACTGTGTTCTTCTTCTTCTTCAGATTCGGAAGTATCTGAGTTTTCTGAGGGAGAATACTCACTAGCACTATCAGAAAATGGTTCTTCATCACTTGAAATACGTCTTATTTGAGCAGCAATTCCTACAAAACTCTTTGATATTAATTCTCATTATGTCAGAAATCTTATTTACCTTTTTTTAACTTATTTCTTATCATATGTGGAGTTTTCGCCAGCGTTTTTCCATTATTACTAGAATCACTTGATACCTCTTCTTCCATAGTATTTGACTCTATTAGCTCATGCTTCTTTTTCTTTTGTAAACTGAATATATCTTTTCCAACACTAGAGGTAGTTGCCTGTAACACTACAAGAAACAAAATAAATTTTTTGAAACAAAAGTATATTAAATCTAGAACGCTTACTGGGGTATATCACAACCCCAATGCCCGCTATAAAGTAATTTCTTAATATATTCCTGGGTGAAAATTGGACTATTATAAATTAATGGGAGTTCAATATGGGTAAGGGTTTTGTCGATGGTCTACTTAAAATTATTCTATTGTCATATGCATGACATACTAGTTTTATAAGTACAGTAGAGCGTCGATTATCCGAACTAGTTGGGACGAAGGGTAGTTCGGATAATCGATTTTAGAGGAAAGTAAGAAAAACAAGTAAGTATTTAATTTGTTATTGTTTATATACGTTATATATTAACCTAACGTAGCTTCTTAGAAAAGTAATCACTTAATATCATTTGAACAAATTGTTGTCCATTTTTCTTCTCAACCAATTTAAATATCAACATAGGAATGATGTTACTTTTATTAAAGTTTTGTTTTTACTTTTATTAATGGGATTTTAAAGGTCTAATAAAGAAATTTTTTAAATATTGTTTCATTCTTTCTTTGTTCTTTTCATCAACGTTTCATTCGTTATTTTGTGAGCTTCTTCTGGATCTTATATTTTTTTATAAAATTTATAATAAATTATCAACAACCACAAACACTTTAAAATTTCTCTTTATTTTTTTTAATTTTAATTAAATACATTATTTGTTTTTTTTTGTCATTTTCAGTTATATAACAAAATATAAGTGAAAATGACAAAAAAACAAAATTATGTATTCAGTTAAAATAAAAAAGAAGAATGAAAGAAACATTTTAAAGTATTTATCGTTGTTGATAATTTATTATAAATTTTATAAAAAAAATATATCACCCAGAAAAGCTGATAAAATAACGAGTGAACCGTCGCTGAAAAGAACAAAGAAAATAATAGAATGAAACAATAATTAAAAAATATCTTTATTAGACCTTTAAAGCCCCGTTATTGAAAACTAAACAATTTAAACCAAATATTTTTGCGTTGACGAATAACTAATAGATAGTTAGATTAAATAACAATAGTTGAAAATTATGTTCGGATAACCGACGTTCGGATAATCGACGTTCTACTGTAGTGTTGATATTTAAAAATAAATAATATCGTGTTGATTAGTAATTACCTGAGTCTTTTATGACTTCTCTTTCCTCATCAAAGCTGTCTTCTTCGCTCGTAGTTACATCCCTTGCTTTAGCTTTACGCAAATTTAACGCCTCCAATGCCTTGAGACTCATTTTCTTAACTCGCTGAGTTCTCCTTGGAGTAGAAGGGCTGTTTTCTTGTTCTGAACATAGTTCTTATGGAATTATTGCGTAATTGTATGTGAGGAAACACTTACCCATTTTAAAAGATATTTAGATGTATAAATTAAAGCTGTTAACCTAAATCTACTTCTTCCTCTTATTTCTTATCCCAAAGGGAACCTAAATCTAACCTCCAAAGTACTTTGCCACACTTTTTCAAATTTATTTTGACATTTCATAACTGCATCTTCTAGCATCATTGGTCACCTGCATTACCAACTGAATAAAATTAGTTATCAAAAAATTCTGAAGATGGAATCTACCAAGCCTTACAACCAATCTTTCCCGCCACAACTTTGTATTTTAAAAATATTATAAGAATTTCAGAGGTGACATATGCCTTTAAATTTTTTATAATTTTGCTATAAAAATGATCTTCTAAATCCAACCTTTTATGCAAAAAATATATGCTAAAATATGATACTTTTACGCTATTAATAATAACAATGTGTATTAAGTAGGGTAGGTGGGGGCAAAGCCCTACATAGGGCAAAACTCCGCACCCCATTTTTCAATAGACCTCCACTGATTTTAGAGCTGGTCGCAAGAGAGCCAATTGCTTTAGGCAATAGGTGTTGTGTTACCAAAACTCATGGTGCTCGGCCTTTGGTAAGCAGAGAAAATAAGGAAAATTCGATTTTCGTACTTTTGATGTAATTTTTATGATATTTTAATTCAAGATTATGTGAATTAAAGTTATTTGAAATTAATCAACCATATTATTAGTTGATACTTGTACCCAAAATGTTCAGTTTGTTGGAAAATCTTTTGCTTAACTTTGTTTACAAAAATGATAAGGCTGCTTCATTCCATATGTGCCAATTGAGGCAACATCCCGCATCTTTATGGGACAAATCCCCGCACCAGATTCAGACTCTTCAAGAGTCATATGTGGATTTCTCTTGCTAGACAGTACTTCTTTCTTGTTTCTTTATATATGAAACCATTTTTATTATTTGTGGTTTACGTTTCTCGTTACTAATCTAGTCCTCATTAAATTCATAATTTTGAAAGGAAAAAATAATGATTTTCCTTTTTTATTCAAGTTTTATAAAGTCCCGCAATTTCTTTTTAAATTTCTCTCCCATTACTGAACGGGTATGATGGGTACTGGCAGGGGATAATGGCAAGATACCAAATTGAAGATCCAATATGAAATTAAAGAAAAATCTACTTCTTAGTGTCCACAACATTCGAAAAACCAAAAATTGCAGTATTTTGCCCCCAATTACCCAGTATACCAATATAATTAATAATCAATTATCCGAATTTTATGTTAATAATAACTATAGACCTGGTCCATATTAAGTTGATATTAGTCGTTGTTGGTGGTCGGACGATATCGGGAAAAAGAAAACAAGTTTTCTGCTGCCGACGCTACGGCTTTATTATACACAAATCTTCTTCAGAGCATCGAAAACTGAGCTTCCCTTGTGGTGTTTAACAAGTAGGTAGTTCATTCAGATGGTGAAGGGGAACTGCATAAAATCTTGCACACAAAATATACAACAGTTAACCGTTAGACTAAATTAGAGAGTTACTTATTATGAGCGGCTTTCAATTATATGAAGCAAGTCCTAAATTCATCAGGTAGTTTACAGTCATTAAAAATATTTACAGCTACAAATGTTTTAATGATAGATTCAAACTCAAAACCATCATATCCTTGAAATAAACAAGAGTGCACTTGGTCTATTATACTGCCTCCCAATAAGAAATACCGTATATCCAAACATTTATTAATTGGAGATACGGCATTTGTTATTGCAAAGGCAATAGAAAACTGTATCTCCATGCATATAATATTTAAAGATACGGTGTTTCTTATTGGGATGACAGTATACTTTTGAGCCAATCATGTGACAATAGAAAAGAAATACAAAGACCTATAATAATAAAAAAATATATAATAAATCCCAACCTGCCAACCATTAAAATCTGTGGAAACATATTTCTTTATTATATTATCTTCGCAAAGGAGAATTAACACCCAAGTTACTGCAACAATAGAAAAGGTTTTCGTGTTCCTTAAAATAACTCCCATCCTATGCTATGACAACATATACACATTCCTAATGAGCTGGCAAAAGGTGAATTCAGAATCAAATAAGACATCTAGGTCAGTAATAAATACTGTCAACTGCTTGGATAACAACACATCATGTGACCTAAATGAGAAGACATAAGGTTCCAAAATCCTGGTAAAATTAACAGCTCTACACTTGTCCAAATTAAATGAAATATCTTTCCGATCAAACCACTCATGTTAGATTTTCATCCAATAAAAAAAAATAGTAATTATTGTATACACTTTCAAATTATGAGTAGAATAATCGTTTTAAAAGATATCAGTGATAACACATAATCGATGAAAATCAAGAAAAGTAAGGGTCTCAAAATTGATCCCTCAGATACATACAGTAAATGTTCGAATAATGACCCAGACTTGAACAGCATCCAGTACTCGTATTGTATCTGCATTAAAGAAAAAAATCGATAAATAAAAACCGGATCTTTAATAGTACCCTGGTCTTTAATAGTGGCCAGGCAACTACATTTGTTCATGATCGTCTGTCTATATTATATTGTCGATCCAAATGCAAACAATCGAAAATAAAAAATACCATTTTTTTCGCTTTATTGTTGTTGCACTATAGACGCCTTTGTGGTGACGAAGTGTCAAAGTCCTATCCCTTCTCCAATCTATTAAAACTGCATTTGCAATATATCGAAATGTAAAAGTAACATTCAATGTGTCGAGTTGTTTTTTACCAATCCTGGTAAAACCCGGGATTTTCTCATTCGATAGTTTGAATTTGAATCGACGATATATTATAAATTATATATTAAATTTTAATATATTGCCTAAAAGAAAGTAGCCCTTCCACGACAACAAAAGAAAGATTACCAGAAGCAAGAGTAAATCATTCCCCCTTGGAGAAAATAGAAATAGAGAAGATTCTTGTGAGCGATGGGAGTGACACTGATGACAATTGAAACTGTATTTTCTTGATTTTATATGTATTCATAACTTAATTAGAATCCAGCTTTTTGATAATCAAGCGTTAAATTTTGTTTGTTAGTTAATTAGATTCAATTACTCCAGTATCACGTTTTGTTAAAGAATGATTAACTATTGTTTTGTTTGTGTATTTTTTTTAAATTTTACCTCGGCCTATTTCCGCATTATTTACTTATACATCAATCTTTGGAATTTTGCAAATGAATAGGAATTTCAATTGCCATTTCGTGGATTTACGGGGCAGGGTGATGGAACAAATCTACTATCAATGGCCACCAGGGCTCAATTAAAATCCGGGTTTTGAATTATAGCTGGGCCAAGAATGGAATTTTTAAATACGGGTCTGGGTAATTATTCAAACATTTACTGTACATCTTTATTGATACTGAAGATGCTAACCTTATGGTCTGAAAAATTCATACAATCCAGCCACGTTAAAAATATGTAGCAATTGGCTCTATCGAATGCCTTGGATATATTATCACTATAAAGGACATCAACCTTAGAATGTGCCTCCAAGCTTCATAAATATACTGGGTTACACTTAGA
>JAWQRP010000493.1:0-27292 GCA_033557875.1 Quadriops clusia
ACAAGAAGGGGCGAGACAGGAAGGGACAGGACGGGACAGAAAAGGACTAGACGGGACAGGACAGGACAAAAGGAACTAGAAGGGATCGAATATGTTAAGAAGACAGGGAACGGGACGGGACGAGATACGAAGGGACTAGGCGGGAAGGAACAGGACGGGACAAGAAGCAACTAGAAGGGACGGAATATGACAAGAAGAGACGGGACAAAAACGGACGAGACGGAACGAGACAGGAAGGGACTTGGCGGGACGTTACAGGACGGGACAGGAAAGGACTACTAGACGGGACGGGATAAGGAGGTACTAGAAGGAAGGGACGTGACAGGAAGAAATGGGGCGGGACAGAAATAGACTGGACGGGACGGGACAGGAAAGGACTAGACGGAATGTGACAAGAAGGAACTAGAAGCAGCAGAATATGACAGGAAGAGACGGAACAAGAACGGACGAGACGTGACAAGAGGAGACGGGACGAGACGGGAAGAGACTAGACGGGACATTACAGGACGGGACAGGAAAGGACTACTAGACGGGACGTGACAAGGAGGTACTAAAAGGATGGGACGCGACAGGAAGAAATGGGACGGAACAGAAATAGACTGGACGGGACGAGACGAAACAGAACAAAGTACTAAAAGGGACAGGAGAGTCTGGTGGGACAAGATGAGACACGAAGGCACTAGAGGGCACGGAACATGGCGGGACAGGAAGGGATTAGACAGCACAGCACGCAACGAGATAGGACGGGCAAAAGGGACTAGATAGGACGGGAATGGACGAATCGGAACAGGACAGACAAGAAGAGACTAGACGAGAAGAGACGAAACGGGCAGGATGAGACAGGAAGGGCCTAAACAGGACGGGACGAAACGTTCAGGACGGGACAAGAAGAAACTAGAAGGGACTGGAATGTGGAGGGAGAAGAAGGGACTAGGCAAAATGTAACGAGAAGAAACAGGATGTGACAGGAAGGAACTAGGCGGAACGAGACTAGATTGGAAGGAACTAGACGGGGCGGGGTGGGTGTTACGGTAAAGTACTTGACGGGATGAGACAGGCGTGAGAGAAAAGGACATGACAGAATGGGACCGGACGAGAAAGAGGTTAAGAGATAGTTAAGAGTAAGAAAATAGAATATGTAACAATGTCTTCGTCTCTCTTCTACTCTCTCCATGTACATTTCACATTCGCCCTTTTTAAAAAGACTATTTACTTCCAACTCCGTTCGAAGAACGGGTACGTCTGCTAGTCTATTTTATAAATGGTTTATTAATGGAGTTATAAACGTTTATAAAACAACACTATAAATCTACTTTATAAATGGTTTATTAATGGAGTTATAAACGTTTATAAAACAATAATATAAATCTACTTTATAAATGGTTTAATAGAGCAGTTTTATATTTTTTGGCAACAAACTTTGCTTCAAAACACACCCTTAGACCTCTAAAAGCACCAAAAAATATTTGCATAAAAAATTTGGATAATGTTTCATTGGCTTGACAATTTCCAGATCCTATTTTATTAACATTAAAGGAAAATTGTTTGCCAATATATAAAAGCTCAAGATGAGAATTTTGACAAATTCTTTGTAAAATCTACGAATTACCACAAATAACGCAATTTGTAATTGGAAATTCTAGTGGATGTTAGATAACAAAATTTTTAAAATTTATGTTTAATCATCACTGTGGTATAACTTTAATAAATATGATCACTTTTATATAACAATTCCACAGCTTATATGTCATGTAGTGGTTACCCAAGACTATTATAAATAATATATGTTTTATAAATGTTTTGAAAATAACTTTAATATAACCTTTTTAAAACCAAAAAGTGACATAATTAGCTAATTAGTATTATATAGTCTGCAAAATTCGCAAATTTACTTTATAAATGAAGTGGACATCTTTGTCCAGTTCAGAATGGCATCCATCTTGAACAATGAACATATTATTTCCCAATAAGTGAATTATCTAGAGCAAAGACAATAATTTACGAATTGTTTATCCTGCAGAATCAAGTTTTTAGAGTGATATGACAATTAGTTACTAATATACTTCAATAACATGTTTGGTGATAATTAATATGTATGCAATATTTACAATAAGACATATGATTTTTAAAGGCGCTTGCATTTTCAACAAGTGACTTCATACATTTTATCAGTAAAGTGCCATGCGCAGTTCATTTTCAACTTTTAAATTAGTTTATTCGTAAATCAAATAAAAATAATAATGGACATTGGTACCTAGTTGCAAAATTGTCTTATAAGAGATATTAAGATTGTCATTAAAATAAAAATTGTTATATAGAAGTAACAGTAGGATACCTATCAAACTCAAAATGGTTTTATAAATGTGCTAAGATATACTTTAATATAGTAAAACAGCTTTATAACCTGCGCCTATTTGGGGTGTATAAGTGTTATACAAAGGTCGAATAAACGTTTTCAAGACATTTTTATAAAACTTCTAGTTTATTAAATTGTCGAGAAAACGTTTTTTCAGCAATTATATAACTATTTGGGTAATGATTTATCAATAAAATCCTGGGCGCATAGGCAAAACACAAAAGATAATGACTAAACATTTTAAATTTGTTGTTTTATACTAGTTCAGAGAACTAGATAATAATTTAGTTACGTTAGTACTAAATTATTAAAAACCCTTTATCGTCGTAGGTTCTTCATGTATGTCTTAGAGCGAAAAATGGAATTCTGGCTGTTCGTAGATAACATTGTTCTAGCGTTAGATTATTATCGGAAAGTTCTTTAAAAATCATAAACCAGCTATTGTGACAAAGACAAAGCATTTAAGTGCTTTAGTGATAATAAAACTATAATGCCTATATTTGTGGAATCATTATTTTACAAATTACCGTGTAAGAGATTACTGCTCAAGTTTGAGCCCGTGAAGGCTCACTTATAAGTGCTAGCTAGCTATAGCTAAGTGACGGCTAGGCGTCGTTGCTTAGGCACACAAGACAATCTAAATGCAAACTTCGCGTTTCGATGGCTCAACTCAGGTGTGGCTCACTACTGTGTGCTCTCTTGAGCGGCGATTAGGTAATGATATACTTCCTTTATTAGGCCTCATCCTTGAGGAAAGGAAGTCATATCTATTGAGTTTGGAGGATTGCCAATTCGTTCCGGGAATTTCGGAAAATCGCTTTCGTGTGTCATTGTAACAATATCTAATTTAAAGTGTGCGCTAACTCCTATCAGTGCAATGGCGGTTAATTAACAGAACATCTTGTTTTTCTTCCTGTGGACTCGTTTACTTAATTGTAGATCACTTCGACGTTATGTATTCTTGAAAATTGGAATTACAGCCTCTCTTATTAATTTAATTGGAAAAAACCGTCGTCGAGAAATGACCGACAATTTGAATAAATTATACGACAATTAGTCGCGAGTGCACTCAGATAATAAGTTTTTTGCCTTCGTTACTTCTAGATTTCTTTATTTTCAAAGTTATTACCTGTTACGTGCGCGCTCGTTTGAGAGGACGTCACCAGGCATCACCCGATTTATGACTACTCACTCCTTTTGCCGGTTCTTGTTTACCTTTATAGAAGTAGGATGACTTTTAGACTTTGGTTTGAATCTAAGAATCGATCTACACGTGGATTCGCATTTCTTTATATATAAGCTGAAATTCAATAATAAAATCTTCGTAATCTTGTTAGGTAAAAGGAATGGAAACAAAGATGATTTAAAACTAAAATGATTTATTTTCTTAGGCACTTATAGATACCTATTTAATATGTATATGTACGTATACATACTATATTGAACAATAAGGAGTCATTAGTGCGATGATTGCATTTAACCTTGAGCTGGAAACTCTTGCTTGTTCTTATTAGCACCGTAGAATTAAAGCACCAAAGAGTATTTCGGTGCAAATATTATCGCCGTTCTTTTATTTGGTTAGTGATAAGTTAGCTGTTTGCCTTTTCTTATTTATCCAGACTCTTTAGGTGTTAACACAACAACAATATTTTTAATGGAAACACTTTTCTGGGTACATAGTCGTCTTGAAGAGTCGCTCAAACAGGCGAGCGACTTAGTTCTTATCTTATCTGGGCTCAATGTAATTATTGAGAACACCTAAGAAATCGAATTCAATACCGCCAGCGACACTGCGTTACTTCCAAACGGAACCTTTTCATCAAATCAATCTACATAATAAAACAGAATATGCCGTAGTCTATGAAATTACGATTGATGCCAACCTAAATCTCTTGTCCAAGGACGCCATTTGAATTCGCGTCTGCGAAATCGTCTGCGAGTTCGTGTCGCAATCTTTATCGAATTTTTGTTTTTTCAATTTTTGCTTCATTTTTATTCAAGGAGGTGTCTTTATTTGAGCTATTTAGCTATAGTACATCTCTACTTAAGTATTCTTGAAACTTGTACATCTTTACAAAAATTTGTTAAAAGCCAAAATTTTTTCAATAAATGTCAGATATTACAAGGAGAGTTAGTGTCGTTACATGTTGCGATAATATAGCCAACATCTAGTTACAATTTTAAAATTCTTTAATTTGTTTCTTCACACAGAAAGAAAAATTGCTGTAAACTGGGGTTTGGCAACTTTGTGGCCAACTACCATTGCTGTAAAGTTACAGCCTCTCTGTAATATTAAATTCGGCTTGTATTTTTACAATACCAAAATGTAATATTATTAACACTTAAACATGGTCCTGTAAATTTACGACACCTTTGGGGAAATTTCAAGATATTTTTATGTAATTTTACACACCATTCGGTAAAGTTAAAATTTCTGTTGTAAAATTTTTCTCTATGAAATTTTACAACATAGGTAAGGAGTGTAAAATTACATGTAAGTGTATGTAATACAGGGTGTTCAGATGAATATGTAACGCAAAAAACGCGGCGTTGTTTGATCTACAAAGAGGCAGCAAAAGAGCGCCAAAGAAGCGATAGTTTTTATGTTACACATTCATCTGAACACCCTTTATTCTCTTGAGGCGGGCAACACAGGTAAACCTTTGAGGTGTATGGCTAGCCTTAGAGCGAGCGAAGAGTAATCTGTCTTATCTAAACTTATATACTCAACCGATTTTTGTGCGTTTCGGATACGCGATGCTTTCGATATGTAGGGGGTAAACAAGCATGCCGCGGGAATCCATTGACGCGTGCTGCCACCTATAGTTATATTTTGCATATTTTTATTTTTACATTTCAATTTGTAATTTTCCTTTATGCTGTAATATTACAGTAAAATACTGAATAATTACAGAACATTTGTAATGTTACATCATTTTTTTTAAATTACGTACTTTTTTCTAATATTAAAATTATTTTGTTATTTTACTGAAAGTCTGTAATATTACTGCCTTTTTTGATTTTACCTAAAAATTTACCGTTCCCGGTTCTGTAAATTTCAACTCATTTTTTACTGTGCACCTCTTCATATTCATTTTTAATGTATATTTATTTTGGGTATTAAAACTTGAATAAATTTTAAGGTTACTAGTGCTGTCTTTGAAGCTCACCAGAGAGAATAACAATTATTTGAAATTTTTTTGTTTCATAAAAATTATACTAATTGACCTTCATTTAAAATAATTTAGCTTTGATTTACTGAAGTATGCAAGAACTATTTAATTGAAGAGAAACTAAGAAACTCAATCCTTGCCTACTTGGTCTCTACAGTTAACATAAAGTATATTATTGAAAAATAGTCAAAAATCATCTTGATAAAAATATGTTATATACCAAATTTTCTAAGTAAACTTCAAATATTGTATCATTATCAAAAACGCTTTTTAGGTAGTTTATTATCTGCATAGTAGATTGTCTTAAAGGATCGCGTCTTATCCTCAGTAATCAGAATAACATCCCTATAAACTCTATTTTTGTTCCATTTCCCTTGCATCAGCATCGCGAAGCTGGTTTCAAAATTGTGTCGTCTGGGACGGAGATGAGCTTATAGCTGCAATAGAATTAGAGATAACGAGTGGAAATAGGAAGTTGCTATTTTACATTTTCAATGCCTCTCAATCCTTTGCCAAAGTGACTCTCGCCTCGTGTATGCGCGGATGCCAGCGGGTTTATTTTGTCTTCGCAACTGTTGGGCTCATGTTTTTGTTACTTAGAACTAAAAAAGTCTGTAGATATTGATAGATAAATTATTATTAATGATTAGTTAGAATATTTTCATAACTCTATCTGATCATTATTTTAAGCCTGAACAATAGAAATCCAATATCAAATTTTATCAAATATTTACCTACTTAATTGATTTATTAATAAATAATACTAATGTTTTTGGCATAAGGACAAATAAAAGAATTATACCCTTCAATCACAATAACTTACGATTTAATTTGCAACTTAGGACGCTCACTGCAACAAAAGGACATAAATCCATTTTATTACCCTTCTGTTTTGCAACGGTAGACAATAGAAGAGATTGCATTGAGCCGAACGCCCAGCAAGCAACAACAATTTTTAATTTGTTCCTTCATGCATCTGTCACAGACTAACAATCGCTTGGCTTTCATATGCACATTACCTTAGATTATATAATTTTACATGCTGCTCTGTTGCTAGTTGCTTTAAACCGTGCAAACTTCGACTTTCGATAAGGCCAGGCGAAGGCGTTTTATTGAAGATTTTATTTGCTCGCTTGATGCGTAAAAGCACAGATAAAGACCCGAAATGCAATATCTGCCTCGAAACAAAGTTACTGAGCCTAAATTGGCACTTAGAGGAATGCAAGACGACTCATCATGCCCCCATCAAACAACACGCATTGTTGTGATAATAGGAGACTCATCGATGCGCATATTGGCTCCTGAGGCAATGACTTGTGATTACTTGCATTAGCAGGACGCAATTTGATTAAATCAGTTTCCGCATGCATGTTCTCTAGTGTTACTGTTGGGTCGCCTCTATGGCATAGGCCAAGTTTACTTTACTAATATTAACATTATTTAATAACAACTTTTCGATTCATAAGCAAAATTTACATTTTTTACACACTACATATCCCACTTCTGATTTAATTGATGAATCTACTATAGACGTATTTGCGTACATCCGATATTACGTTTGTTTATTTTATGCACAATTCATATACGTAAATCATCTTTATGCTAATTGGTAGATCGACAATTAGCAAATTTACACGTCCGACTGCATCTAGTAAATGTGAGAAGCGTTGAAACGGGCAGCCAGGCGGTGGCATTCTGCACGGAGAGTTCCGCGATTAATTCGTGACGTACGGAATTTCTGCTAATTGGATCAGCCTTCAAAGAAAATCGCCAGCCGAACGTTTTCAAATTAACGCCGTTTCGAATGCATAATCGCGGCATCAGGCTGTTTTTCAGTTCATCACTCATGAACTACGGTGACAGAAAGCTGTTTATTGGGCTACGTAACGCCGAAACTAACAATTATTTATTTCGTTTGTAACCTTCGGGCGCCTTGTCTACACACTCAGCTGTTGCTGTTTTGATTGCTTGGGCTCATGTTCTCCTGGTCGTGGGATTTGCACTTTGTTGTGCTCCTACATTCTGCGGACAAACAACGCTGCCAATTTGTGTGTGCTCTGGATGACTGCTAACCAAAATTATTTCCATTCATTTATTTATCGATCATAAATTTTTATCATTGGTCATGTTTTAAGCAAGTCAAGTTTGAGTTGTTAGATCAGTGCCAAAAAGACGAAAGATATGAGAAAATTAATAATTACGAGCAAACTCTTATTGCAGCTAAATTAGTCGTTATAAAAAAGCTAGCAGTTTCGTTCTTATCCAACTATTTAACACATTCCCGGCTTTTATGGCTTATGTTGATAAGTCGTGATGCTTTGGCGGACTCGTTCGGATTTTCAACAAGTGTGTCTCACTTATAATAAACGTCCAACGGGCGGGATCACAAAAGGCCGAATAGAGGTCGTAATTTAAGTTTATTACACTTTTGTTGATTGTTGACGGCTTTATAGACAACGCACTACTTACATATACCTTCTGTTTTATTTCTTCGAGTTCCGCGATGATTATTTAAATCTGACTCTAAATAAAGTAGTAAATTAACAGATGATGAATAAACATATAATCAAACTAAAGTTTCCCTCAAAAATTGACCAAAGTTTTATTTACATACATTTCACAATATCTGTCTGTGCCGTTATTTTCTGACCACACCTCGTATATTTGATTCAAAAACATAAATCTTTAATTATTGCAACATTATAAATCTTTAAGGCGAAAGTTGAATTCATCAGTTTATTTGATATTTTCGTGATATTATTATCATTATCCTTATTATTGTTATCATCATTATTATCCTCATAAGAGAGCACCGAGCATCATAGAGGAGTTTTTCATTAGCGCTCGTTGTTGTGTCTTTCGGCGTGCCCGATAATAACGTCTAATTTCGTGCCCAGCTGGGTGACGAAGTGCTCTAAACGAGGCATCCGCCTCTTCTTGCTATTTGGGACGATGTTCAGTAGCGCTCGTCGCTCGCTTTGACTCTATTCCCCTGGCGTGGGGCCTCTTTCCTACCTACCTAATGCTACCACTCGCTGCAGGCTGCTGAGCTCTTCGTTGATCGATACGTCCGCCGAAGAAGGGCGCGACCGGCGAACGGTTATGTGAGTCATCTGACACGGCAAGGCCGAGGTGACAGCCTCATGCTGACGCTGGGGCTTTAGTCCTTGGGCTTAGTCCTGAAGCCCAGTCCTAAGGTTCAGCGGTAAAGGGCCGTTTACACACTCAGATTTGTCTGCGCAGACCATGTTTGCAACGACTGTCTGCATATCTCGTCTGTAAATTCTATTCGCGTTTACACCTTCCGACTTCAATGCAGCTTTCGCACAGATCTGAATAAGAATTTCGAGTGTGCAGATTATGTTTTAGCCATAGTTAAATTAAGCAAATTTTGTTACAAAAGAATTATTCTGTCTACTGCTATTATTTCGGGACAACCATATCCCGATTAGCAATGGGTACGACGTATTTCAGTTTAGAAACTAATTTCTCGTATTCCGGCGTTTTTTTATTACTGTCACTATGCTCGTTGGTCTTTATCTTCCAAAGACTTGGCAACGATTTGTACATTCCAATAAAACCAATCATAAAATCGTATGAATAATTGCGTGAATCCTGAGAAGAATTTATGGCTAGGCAAGAGAAACCACAGGAAAAACTAACGAACGCTTAAACACTTGGTAAAAGACTGAGCTTTTTGTCTGCAGCGTGGTTTGCACAGATTTGTCTGAATGCGATCTGCGTAATATCAAATGCCGCCAGACTTCGCATAGACTGCAGCATAGACAAATTTTTCAGTCCGCGATTCATTTAAGGGGCGTATTCCAAGTAGCGGGATATACTCGGTCGCGGGAAGCCGAATTCCGTCGACGGGATCCCGCCATCACTTGATCACTACGAAAAGCACGTGAGCGTACTTGGAAAACGCTCACGTGCTTTTCGTATGATCAAGTGGTGGCGGGATCCCGTCGACGGAATTCGGTTCCCCGCGACCGAGTATATCCCGCTGCTTGAAAAACGCCCCTTTAAGGGGCTTTTATACGATTAGTCCCGCCAGTGCGTAGCGTCTGTCTCAGTCCAGATTTAATTACCTATCAGTCAGGATCCGAGCGGTGTCTTTACAAAAGATCGCATCAGTCCTCAAATTTATGCTTTTACACGTTTAACTTACTATCAGTCGGACTGAGACTGAGACTGAAAGAGCTGGACTGATCTGATCGTGTAAAATCCCCTTTACACGTAACGACTTGTCTGTGCAAACACTGGCGGCGTTCACTCGGCCAAAAGGTAAAGTGAAACGCGTTTTATTGACCAATGGTAGCGTTTCTAAATGTAGCGGACATGCGCAGTAGAAGTATATTCTTGAACAAAAATGAAGCGGTTTATGTTTTGTTTCGGTCGCGAGCGCCCTCTTTGTGAGCGTATTCCAGAAGCGCTTAAGAAACGTGATTCAAATTGAAACGCGTTTCTGTTAGCTAACTTCACCCTGTTCACGTCCTACATTGCATCAGCTGATCTCATCACGTATGGTTGTTATATACAAAATAGAATGAAGTTGCAGCAAAGATAGTTCTTGCCAACCTAAGACGTATATTTCTTAGTAAAATCCCCAAATGTATGTCAGCAATTGTGAAAAGCTCGAATTTTAGCGTTCACTAAAACCTCAGCCCTAAAACTTAAACGCGTTTCAAACGTGTTTCATTTTACAGTTTGGCCGAGTGAACGCAATCTTTGTCGTTTCTAAATGTAGCGGACATGCGCAGTAGATTTTTAAAACGTGTTTCAGTTAGCTAACTTCACGTCCTACAAAAGTGGCCGGAGTGAACGCGGCCACTGTCTGTACAGACAAGTCGGAACAAATGTCTGAGCGTGTAAACGGCCCTTACGGTCCGGCCTTAAAGATCAGCCTTGAGGCTCAACCTTGAAAGGAAAGGTCTCGCGAACTAAGAAATCTATGGCTATTAGGACATTAAATTACTACGAAGGCTAGATACAAAAGATTTGAAAAAATCTAAAGAAACCTACTATAGTTCTGTTATAACACTAGAAGTTTGAAAATAAGCTAAAGTAATCTGGAACTATTAAGACACTAATGCCCGTTTGTACCAAACTTTCCTAAGTGAGTACTTAACTAAGCATTCTTAAATCCTTAAGGTTCCTTAAAGTTAGTTCGTTTTAAGGGTGTGTAAATACCTAAATGAAGTTAGTGCAAAGGAATTTAAGTTCGTTTAGGGTTAAACTAACCTTAAATTGTTATGTTAGGTTCGTCCAAACGGGCATATTAGTCTTATTAATAAAAAAATGTTAGTCTTGGTTTTAGTTATTATATTAGCGATTTACATAAAAAAACTATAACTTCAAAATTTACGTTTTACGTGGTTGAACAAGGCTTGGTAAATGTGCGTTTAATTTAGATTTGAGCATGTTTTATGAATTTCAGTTTGGTTTAAATCCGGTTTTACTAATTTTTGTTCATAAACGAAGACTAATGTAGGTATAGTTAGACCGGCATAAGTAGTTGTCAAAAGAATTATAACCTCAAAATTTAGTATTTAAGCGGATGACCGAGATTTCGTACAACGCGGTTTGAACCTGATTTAAGCGTATTTTATAAACAATACAGTTTCAGTTTTATTCAAATACAATGCTTAAATCAGGTTCAAACCGCGTTGTACGAAATCTCGATCATCCGCGTAAATACTAAATTTTGAGGTTATAATTCTTTTGACAACTACTTATGACGTTCTAACTAGACCTACGTTAGTCTTCGTTTATGAATAACACTGTAACAGTCTTATTCATAAACAAAGATTAAACGTGGTATTAGTTAGTATGAGGATTAGCAGTTATCAAAAATTATAACCTCAAAATTTAGGTTTTTTTGCGCATGAACGACGTTTAGTACAATCGGGTTTAATCATATTTAAGCATTGTTTATGAATATAACTGAAACTGTATTATTCATAAAATACGCTTAAATCAGGTTTAAACCCAGTTGTACGAAATCTCGTTTATCCGCGTAAATATTAAATTTTGAGTTTATAATTTTTTGACAACCGCTAATGCCGGACTAACTAAGCTTACGTTAATCTTTTTTTAAATAAGACTGTAAAGGTTTGAACATGAACTAACAAATTTAGGGCTATTAAGACACTAACACTGATATTCATAAACGAAGACTAATGTAGGTTTTATCTTTTTATGTACATCCACTTCCATATTAAATGTCACCCTCTTATTTATATTTTCTTGAATAAATAAAGTAATATGTATTACGCTTTAATTAAACTAACATAAGAAAGTTTTAAATTTTACTATGAGTACTAGGCCACGGATTAACATTGACAAGTAGAATTGTACCGTTTGGAAAACGAAATAACTGACATTTATTACGAAACAAGGTGTACATTGAGTCAACAAGATAAATTGATCACTAGTGAAAAAAATTTGTGCACATATTTGTTCTAACAATTGAATCAAAAACAAACAATGTAATTTATGATACTATATTATAATTGTCATTTTGAGCAAAGGAAAAAGAGAACACCATAAAATTTATTAATAAATTAAGCGAAACTAAAGGCAGATAATAATTTTAAAAAATCTTCTCAAGTTATTTAAATATCCCTTATAAAACCATTTTGTTTTCGACAATATTTTACGAAAAAGTTCTTGTTAGTAAATACTTGTTGAAAATCCTTTTGCTAGTGCGAGGAAGCTTTTGTACCTATCTACACATTTGAATTTAACCAACTCCAGCAATAAAGCTATACTCTTTTGATTTTCCAAAAATAGGACACCCTGTTAATTTATGACATTTCCACTTTGAGATAACCTTATTCTAACTTTTAAAATGATCCTTTTGACCATACCTAACGATATCATTTTTAAAGGGAGACTCCACTGCTAAGGGCCATCTCATAGCGGAAGTTTTTCAGGGCAAGGAAACGACAAAAGGACGCCGAATTGCTTCGACGCCTCCGACGTCTTACCGGTGGCTAATAAGATCAAGCCTTAGTACGCCGAATTTAAATATAGCTGCTGCGGTCTCTAGGTCGTAGACATTGCTGAATGAGGGCCAATTCAACAGTTGTTGGTCGAAGTCGCGTGTATGTATAAAGAAACAAGTAAATACTTTCTTTGGTTCTTCTGAAATGATTGAGCTATTATAGCTAATTTTTACATTTCTAAATTGATTACTAAAGCTTAGAAGTGATTAGCTAAAGTTAAGAAATGATTTACTACAACAAAGAAATGATTACCTACAAAATACTGCGTGGTGCATATATATCGATTTGCTGCCAGCTCGAAGTGGAAGGCTCGGCCAGCCACCTTACAGCATAAGACCACAGATATCCGTGACAGCACCATATATTATCTCTGATAGACAAGGAAAAATTATATGTAATACTCGTATTTGGGGATCCCATTTTACTGTACGAGCTCATCTCATCAATCCAAATAAGCAAATAAAGTCACCAGAGGTGTAAGATTTAATATCGTTAGTAAATTTTAGCCAGTTTCGCGATTCACCGAAAAAACTGGCGTTAAATTGCCCTATATAGAATTACAAATTTTTCTCAGATCTTTCTACATATATTTTCGGCCTAACGGCAGAATGCATTGCTTGCACTCTTGCACGTGGGCACAGAAAAAAATGTTTGTAAACGTCGAGCGTCGTATTGCATTTTTGTCATTTTGCAAAACTATAGTTTCGAAAAGTTGTTGCAAACAGGCTTGTTAAAAACAAGCGCTACGTGCTGGTCTCTAAAAGCAAACAAAGCCATGCACACTTTTACAAGAATATTTTTCTGTGTGTATCCAGTGGGATAGGCGAGTCTATATGCAGGAGGGTAGCGAAGAGAATCGCAGATGTAGAGGTGAGGAGCGCTTCTCCCTTTTACGACGCCTTCGACAATAACACGGTCCATTCCGTATCTGTCCGTATCCAGTTCCAGCGGCGACTGGGACCGAGATCGGGGGTGAAGGCAAGGGGTATCCACCTCTTCCGCCTGTCCGGGAACACAACCGTTGTTTAGCACGCCAACTCTTGTATCCAGTTCCCCTGGCGTAAGCCTCCACTCCGTCTCATTCCGCAGCCAGTTGGTTGATCGATACTTCGCCGAAGAAGGGCGCGACCAGCCTTTGAGTCATCCCGGCAAGCATTCAAAAGAGCGCCAACACTGCAGGACACTGCTTTAGACCTAACCAGACTATCTCTCCGTGACCAATTCTGATAGACGGATATTCCTATGCAGCCCCGGTTGCAAGGCCAACGAAGAAAGAACCCTTATCCGAATTATTATTCGGAAATATAAAAACTAAGGCGCAAAACAAGTAAAAAAGACAGTTTCGCAGTTTACGCAAAAAAGGTGCGTTTGCACGTTCAAGCTAATTGCACAAACTGGCGTGGGCAAGCATTTTGTGCCAATGAACTGAATAAAATGTTTCCGTTTAAACGTTCAGTTCGGTTTATGCAATTGTAAAGTGATGGAAAATACGAAGTGGTTTGAAAAGAGTGAATTATAAAAAACGCGGTCTCTTGTTTTTTCTTCAAACATTAAAAATTGCCAAATATAGACGAATGTGTCCCTGTTCGCCCCCGGGTCAATAGTTTGCAATTTATTTGCTAATACACTATATGCGAATCAATCTGGGGATTAGAATTTGTAATAAAAACACCTTGAAAACTACGTATTTTCAAAAGTTATCTGCGCTTGCGCGGTAACAAAACGTCATAGAGAAAAAAGTTATGGGAACATTTTTAAGTATTTCATGCGCTGAACAGAATCTAAAAAAGTCCACTGTTAAAAGTGATTAAATAAACGCGATATAGTTGTTCCAAAATCCCCTATAATAAATAATCACTGCTTGCGCATGCGTCAATATTTTGCAACAATCTTTACACCGATGTACGCAGAATGAGCAGCGGAAAATATAATATTAGAAAAAAAAGTATGAATTTTACAATTTGATGTGCGCATGCGCGAAAAGTAGAAGAGTTAGACTAAAATTTTACTGGGATTTTTGGAGCCCTTTGTGCGCTGAGGAAATTCTTGAAATTTTTATTGTTCTAACTTTATTAATAACAAAGTTATTCAAGGTGAACGTCTTGCGTGAGCCACCCTGTATATATATATACCTATATACTTATATGTACCTCGTGCATATGCATCTATGACGCAACTGTGACGCAATACACTTGAACCTTATAAGCCTGTCAGGCCGAGAACTTATGAACTACCTTGTATATATTATCACATATATGTGATATTACGTAATTCTTAGTCGTACATCTCTAATATATATATTCTATAGTAAATCTCCTATAATGTACAACTACATATGTATATCTATGTGGTATAGGTATCTAATTGTGCTCTTTTAGATAAATGTATTAATAGAGTAGCAGCTACTCTGTGCAGTTACAGAGATACACAATTCTTGTACTCTGGTAATTCTTGCACCTTGGGCATGACCCGAGCGGAAACAATTAACGCTTAGAGTTGCAGACCCGGAAAGAAGTAACAAGGACCTGGCCGGTAAAAAGACAAACAGAAGAGTCGCCTCGAGGTCGAGATGACTCAAAATGGTCTCTCCCTTCTTGGGCAGTATCGATCGCAACACACAAAGTGGAAGCACTACGTCAGCGGAATATCAGAAACAACTGTGGAGGAGCGCCCGATCGCTAGCCGAAGCTCGAAGGTCCAAGGAATATTCAAGAGGCCCTCGTTTTTGCAAATAATTTTAAAAAGAAACTATCGTTTTAGCACATATTTTTAGGATTCCTTGCTTTTCTAGCTCCCGTTTTTCGAGCCTTCGTTTTAGCATACAGTTTTAACAAACCACTTTAGAACATTACATTACATGTTTTTAGATCATATTGTAGCGTAAGGTTGTCTAAATCGTAGGCCCCTTAACAAAAAACGCTCATTACAGTAAGAATCTGTAAGAAAATACATATTCATTAGTTTTATTGTAAACTCTAACGAATGCTACCCTTATTGTTCACAAAAAAATGAAGTATCTGCACGCAACTTCTTTAAATTGACAACATTTAAAAAACTGACAATTGGACGATTAAGGAAATTAGTTTTCTAAATCGTACCGGTTGTACTTTAAATCGTACCTTAAGCTAAAATTGAATGATAATTACGCCCATATATTGAAAATTTATATTTTTAGCAGGCAAATAAATAATCTTTCCCTACAACCACCAACAACATGTATTATTGTTCTTACTCGTTATTTCTTAATCTAAGTTAAAGCGATACTTTAAGTTATATTTTTCTGCCAACTCAAACACCTGTTTTTTTTCAAATTGATTGTAATTAGCCCAAAAATAATTGAGAGTTAGAGTAGTTCTTTTTTCATTGTTTTAGTCATATTTTTCAGTCTATTTAATTTCTTATGTAAACTGGCGTCCAAAATTAAAGGAACACTTACGAGCTAGCAAATATTTCGGTCATTTTCAAAACTGTGTAACTCCGAAAAAAATGATCTTACGAAAATCCTTTGCATATCATTTTCAAGGAAAATCTCTCTACTCTTTGATTCTGTAAGTTAAAAGTTTCTATTTTAAAAGGAACGCTAATTTTTTATGTGAGAAACGAGAAAGAAAAATTTTTGTTATAATTTCTCAAAATTTAAACAAGTCCACAGACTTCAATAATTTTTTTCGATTAATTTCTCCAAATGCATTTTGTAGTGTGAACATTTCTCTATGTGTTCCATTTTAACTCATTTTTCTGTGACAATTTTTAACGAAGTTATTGACCATTAAAGAAAAAATAGCACTCTTGACTTTTAACTGTCATAACTTCCGATAGCAAAGGGCAATATGCATTTAGTCTACGGCATAAGAAACACTATAAAATAATTTATAATGCCATTGAGTTTAGTTTTTCATAAACTCACTTTTTTACTAGGTAAATTTTGTTCACATGAAGGGCATTAACGATATCATTGCGATGTTTAGGTTTTTTACAGGCAAAAACTATAATTAAAACATGTACAACATTTCAAAACGATTAAAAATTGTATTCCTTATGTCCTTGTGTTTTGAATTTGGACGACCGACGAGATAAGCTAGAAACTAGTGCTGTTGCATGATCACCGTTCGCAAAGCCCAATCCTTATGGGGTATTGGTCCGCTTACGATAGCCCTGCTATACGCTGTATGCACATAACCAACGCTAAATCATGATCATGCAGCCGCAATAGCTCCGTACTTTATTTATACAGACATCTAAGTTTAAAACACAAGGACATAAGGAATACAATTTTTTATCGTTTTGAAATTTTGTACATGCTTTAATTATAGTTTTTGCTTGTAAAAAACGTAAACATCGCAATGATATCGTTAATGCCCTTGATGTGTTGGCCGTTTTTATACGACCCTGCAAATTCGTAAATTACAGCATCATTTTTGAACAAAATTTACCTAGTAAAAAAGTCAGTTTATGAAAAACTAAACTCAATGGCATTATGAATTATTTTATAGTGTTTCTTATGCTGTAGACTAAATGCATATTGCCCTTTGCTATCGGAAGTTATGACAGTTAAAAGTCAAGAGTGCGATTTTTTCTTTAATCGTCAATAACTTCGTTAAAAATTGTCTCAGAAAAATGAATAAAACTGGAACACATAGAGAAATGTTCACACTACAAAATGCATTTGGAGAAATTAATCGAAATAATTATTAAAATCCGTGGACTTCTTTAAATTTTGAGAACTTTTAACAAACATTTTTCTTTCTCGTTTCTCGCATAAAAAATTAGCTTTCCATTTAAAATAGAAACTTTTAACTTACAGAATCAAAAAGTAGAGAGATTTTCCTTGAAAATGATATGCAAAGAATTTGCGTAAGATCATTTTTCTCGGAATTATACAGTTTTGAAAATGACCGAAATATTTGCTCACTCGTAGGTGTTCATTTAATTTTGGACGCCAGTTTATATTCAGCTCTCACAGATGTCGAAGAAGACTTAGTTTTGATATTTTCCAGGTCCTGTGTGCTTCACCGAATCCAGTTTCACCACTTCGTAATTTACGCAATGTCTCATCTATAGATGAGAGTTAGAGTTAGTGCTCTGATTTGATATCTGATGTTTTATTAAATACCCCAACATACATATATGTATCTTCTTATTGAGAGCTGTTAATGTTAATTCTTTTTGACATGCTGTTGGGTCTTTAATAAGTGAAAAAACAGATATCAAATCAGAGCACTAACTCTTTCTCGTGGATACCAAAAACCGTGTATATACGCGGACTATTTGTTAAGTTTGGTAAAAAAACAATGAAATCCGCAGCAGTGAAATTTTTTTGTTCCACCGTAAAAGTAGAACGTCTCAAAGTCTGCAAAATACACAACTACAGCAGTGATGACTTCCTCATTGGACGAAAATTTCTTTCCCACGAGACAAATTTTAAGAAATGGGAACAGAGAAAAGTCAACAAGAACCAGATAAGGAGGATAGGGTGAATAGGGCACTATGTGTAGTTTTTGCATCTTTGACGCCGCGGCTGTTGAGCGTTCTTATGCTGAAATACGACTCGGTCATTTCATCCGTGGTTGTTCTTACAAATTATTCAAAGTATTTAATAATATGCTCCTGTGATTATTTGATCCTTTTGTAAGCAATCAACGGGCATGATTCCTTAGGAGGCCTGAAAAACAAAGGACACTGCGCTCCTCGTCGAGAAAACCCTCTTCGTCTTCATAAGGTCCCGTCGACAGTTCCGACAACTATTTTGATTTGAGTATGTAGTGCTGGATTCAAGTGTCGTCTACAGTCACCAATTCATACCAAAAGTTTTTTTGATTGCGCGTAAATATCGAGAAATACTGCTGTGAAATGTATTTTCACCTGCGTTGTTAATTGATAGTCAGCAATCGCGGTACGCATCCTGCACAAATTTTTGTCAACTCCAATTTACCATGTTGGATACTTGGAACTTTCTCTATTGAGATGTCTACAGCCTTATGCTAAGTCATTCGGCTATCTTCAATGAGGATATTGGATATGGATTTCTTCAATCATTTCTGCCGTAGTGACATCAACTGGACGTTCGGGGCACATTTTGTCGATGACCAACCACGTTTGAATGAATTAATCGAAAAATAAATGCTCATCAATGCTAGTACAGGATCCGCAAAAAATGCGTCTAACTCGATTTTATTCTATACTGCCGTCAAATTGTCAAATTAAAATTTTAAATTACCGGGCAAAATGTGTTTCTCCGCATATTTACTATAACTGCTGCCGCGGTCGTTTCAAATATCTGCCACAACTAAACGAAGCGGCGGATTTTTTGAAATTTTGCATGAGGTGGTTTGAAGAATGTCCCTTTTTAGCGATATACTTTATAGTTCATTGTGGCGTCAACTCGCGGATATTTACCAGACTTATCAAACAACCTATGTACTTAAGCCGAACCACAGCAGCCATTTAGGAAGTATAAGGAGGTGCGATTTAGGAGACATCGGGAATAACGGTTGATGTTTCCTCAAAACAGTGCTGAATAAATTTTCCGGATTTTTTTTTGTAGCAAACAGTTCATAGATGTATAATTTAAACTTAAATCCAATATGCATTTTCTAAAATATATTCGCTATAGAAGCTTCCAAACGCCTGATGAAAATTATAAGTAAAAGTTAAGAAATAAACTTGTTCCAAAAAACGGCCCTAATGCATATATACGACCGAGAAGTAAATATAACCCAGAAACGTGGACCCTTTTGTTGATCTAACAGGCGGTGAATTGCCGTCAAAGTGTCAGCATTTTTATCATTCAAACATTAAAAATCACCCGTTATATGCCGATGCCGATTGTACTGTGGTTACATTAGCTTGGAAATCATAGAGGTACGATTTAGAGACGGTACGACTTAGATGACTTTCCCCTCTGAGATTTCCGCGTTTAAATTGGGTGTGTTTTATATTATTTTTTTATAGTTTATTTTCTTATAGATTATTACTTTTTATATTAATTATCTTTTTTATATTTTTGTTACATTATAGCTTTTCACAATTTTGAAATTTTGTTTGTTTAAATATACAATAAAAAAATTTGTACTTGTTATTCAACACATAATTTATTACTATTGAAAATAATTAAGAAAGTAATAAATAATAATATAAGCTTAGGGTCCCAATCATTTTAAAATAGAGTAATTAAAAAATAAAAAAATAATATATACAAATTTTAATAAGATATTTTATGAAGTAATCATCTGTTTTAATAGTTGTTGAATAAATATCTTTTTTTTAATATTCAATAAAGTGCGCTTTTTATAAACGTTTAGTGATTTTCACATTCGATAGTTGAGATGATAGGGACCATATCGTCACTACAAAGCAGAGAATGTGAAAATCACTACTTTTCAGAAGACTGAAATAAGTGTTTCAATTTAGAATGTGAAATACGTTTTTCTCTCCGCTTACCTTTGTGGTTCTCTGGGTATTTTAACAGTCCGTAAATGATATTTTGCGATTAGTAAAAATTAATTAAAATATAAATTTTTCACATTCGATAGATCTCCATGGTAGTGACGATATAGCAAAATTCTGAAGAAATGAAAACGATGATAAGTTGCTCGCGAACGAGCAAAGCGAATGAGCGAGCGTTTCCTGTTTTGAATATAAGAAGCTTCAGTTGAAAGTATCGAAAACGAGCTCCGAAGGCGCGAGGCAGCGAACGAGCTCAGCGTCCTAATAATTTTTTATCATGATATTGAATGTTTTCTTTTAAAAATGTATGAAATAAAATTCAATTACGTCCCTGACGGTTCTACTTTTCCAGTAGGGAACTTGTTTTCTCCAAGCACGTGGTGTGATTCTATGAAATGTCTCTCCCTACAATAAATCCTATAGGTATGCAATATGAGTTCTATTATGTGCAAGAGTAGGAACTTTTAAGTTTATGAAGCAGTTGCTTCTGCGATTGCGGTTGTTATGGTGAGATTGTATGATTTGACTGTTAGATTCTTTGTAAGATTTTTTCCTGTGGGTCGGGATGCTTATTACAGAATTGTGAGTATGTATTTGTAAGAACAATTAATGGCAAAAACATATACATTACGTCATCGTAGTTCAGTTTTCACAAGATGTCGTTTAAATATCTTCAGATTATTATGTTTATTGTTATTCTTCTGAAGAACCAACACCAATTGCGAAACACATTTAGGATAAGGATACAAGAATAATCTTTTCATTTTTAAATGTTTGTACTAATCGGAAGTAACCTAAAATTGTCGTCAAATTATAGTAAATAATAATTATTTTTTACCAGCGATAGTGGAAAACCTTCAGATGTTTTCAAAGCTATAAAAAAGTACATAAATCGTTGCTTCTCAAAAAACTTGGTAAAATAAGAGTACATGGCACACGAAAGAACACATGAAGAGTACACATGCAGGGGGATGCATGAGGAGTATGTATGTAATAACAAAAGTATACAAAAAATACGAAGAAACAACCAGGAAACACATGAAAATACTACGTAATAACGACGGAATACAAGAACAGAAGATAGGTTATCTAGGTTCGAGAGCAAGTCAGCCAAGGAAGCTGCCAGTGCGTGTGTGCACATGCGAGGCTCCCAGAACATAGCACGAGGAGCATCTGTGTTCGCAAATACGTATACAACCTCGCGATGGTGTGAGCCAACGAGGCTTCCTAGGTCCGTCAGAGCGTCGCGACGCCGCCGCTTCCATCGTAGTAGGCACGTTAGGTATCTATGTGTACATAGAATAGATCTAAGTACATAGAGTAGGTACTTATGTAGCGAAGAGAAGAGTCGAGCAGCGGAGGACGGAGGACGGAGAACGGAGGCGTAGCATTTCTAGCTTCGGCAGCCGCAGCGTTCGTCGTCGTCGAGATAAATAGTTAATGGCGGCTGTTATCTAGAAGGCCGGGAGAGCCGAGGAAGGAGCGGTTCGGTGCTGTCTCGGTCTTGGTGTTGGTGCTGGGAAGATCGCAGGGTGCGGTCGATGATTTAGCTGAAGCTGAAAGTGAAGCTGAAGCAGAGGCTAGAGGCTGCAGCCGAAGCAGAAGCGTAGGGAGACCGAGGGATCACAACATCCCGCCCGCTGACGCAGCTCCGAAGACGAATCAAGGCGGGCAGCAAGCGGTCGCTTCTGCAGTATATCCGAGCTCGGTGTTCTGCATGCACGCGACTTTAGATGTTCTGTAGCAGCCACTGCGCAACATATTTGTCATCGAGGACGGTGCCAACGGCTGTTGCGACATTTCACAACTAAATAGGTACGAATCCCATTTTTACTTGCATTTGCCGTTGTAGTGTGCTTTTCCGAATCCTCCTCTGTGCGCCAGCGAGTTTCCCAGTGCCCAGTTCTTGTGCGGCGGCCTCGTTCATTTTCCACGCCTACGGATGACATATTTAGTGAAGGGTCGAAAGAAGGTGAACACTATTTCTAGAGCTTACGTTCTGTGTCAGACGGAAGAATCACGTGCCTGATGGTCTCGGATGTTGCCAAAAAACATTCCACCCGTCGCTCTTGGACCAACTCGGTTTCGCTTTAACCTATTTGCGGATATCTTATCAACATACCACGTTACGTCACGCCAGACGTTTGTTCGAGCGACTAGTTAATGCGGACTTGGCGCTTGCATGTTCAATGCTTAACCTTCTTCTAAACCTACTCGACCATTGTTGCCGCGACCACCATTTTTTCGCGTCATTGTTGCGCGCCATTGTTGACGTCGATTCCCATTGTCGACCACCAAACTCGCTACACTTCCCTCGCGTCAACTCCTCCATCCACATGCTCAACACTTCTCCACTACGCGCATACTAAGCCCCCAACCCCTTCAATAACCCCTAGATACATCACCCTCAATCATATCAAGTCTTGCGATTTGTTTCCGCCTAAAGATGGCGATGGAGTCCCTTATTTACAACATTTCATTCGTGTACGACAAACAAACGCACATTCGCACGATTCGTCCCATAAATATTTTTCAATTCATTTAGTTGCTCCACAGCTCTTTGTTCGCTCGATACCCCGTCCTTATCTCCTCTTATCTGACGCACCAGAGTGTTTCTTAATAAGCAGCGCGCCGATAAAAAATAATCTCAGGTGAAAACAAACTCGGACGACTTGTTTTTGCCAGCTCCTGCGATGAGTTGTTAATAATTCTTGCCATGAGTTGTCAATGATTCTCGCCATGAGTTGTTAATAATTCTTGCGATGAATTGATAATAATTCTTGCCGTTTTCTATCTTTGCCATTTCTTATCTTTTACCTTTTCCCATCTCCTGCCATTTCCAATCTTCTACCTTTTCACATCTCCTGCCATTACTATCTCCTTCCATTTAATAACTCCTACCAGTTAATATCTCGTACCATGCAATATCATCTGAAATTTAAAGTACGTAACTCCTGCGTTAACAAGCCCATCGCAATCGCTTCGATTCTTTCGCATGGAGCAACCTTTGGCTCGGACGCAGCGACTCGATTTTTCCAGCAAAAGTGCAACATGTTATTGTATGCGCGCGTGGAGCTGATAAATGAGTCATTCGGCTAATCGCTTCTTCGCCGCTCCACATTTTCAGCAATCCGCGGATTACTCGCCGGGAAAACAGGCCACCTCTTCTATTCCGCCTATTTTTTCCTCGCGATAAGCAAACAAGTGTTTCAACCACGTATGCACTAACGTGAACGCATTTCTTGGTGCCTGGTGGGGATTATCACCCGAAGGTTTCCTTCCATCGGACGACATATCACCGCAGTCTGCCCTCAATCACCTTGATTGTGCTCGGTCGCTTCTGGATACAAAGTCTAACTAGGTTTTTTTGCTACGAATACAGTCCCTGATGAGTTGAGATGTTGTAATGCTCTTTATTATGTTTTAGAATTCGTACCTACGTACTTAGTATAAATTCAAGTCATATTATGACGTTGTATTCTACTTGAGACTTGCAAATTTTTAGCTGAAGATGCTCATTTAATTATTCTGGTCTGTTCTTTGTATATTAGGTCTTATGGAGGAAACACTTACCATTTGTTGTAGTTTTTCTGGATCCTGCAAGGATACCCTGTTGTTGTTTCTTGACGCTTCTGGATGTTATTTTGATTGCTATGATTTCTCTACTATTAGCGTAGCGATCTAAAAGGGAAAACAAAAAGGAGCAAAGAGGTCGCGAGAAGTGTGCTACAACCGGCTACACACTGAAGAAATTAAAAGTGATGAGTTACACGTAAATACAGAAAGGGAAATCATAACGGTCCAGTAGCCGAGCATTTCGAAGCTCTTTTATTACTTATTCAAAGTAAATCGATTGGCTCCGGGGCATGTCTCGACTTAAACTCCCATCATTACCATTTTACATAACACGTGCGTGATTGATTCAGTTTGTGTACAACCGTTCTTGGCATATACATGATGTTGTTGCTCACTCACAACACTTATTATCACATAATAATGTGATTACACAGGGTGTCCGTAATTATTTTCGGGTACCCTTTTTTGTTTTTCGTTATTTCTTTTTCGTTTCCTCTGTTTATTATTATTCTTGTTGTATTTTTGTAGCACAAAAAATGAACATTAACTAATAATGAGGCCATTTCATGAATCATTAGACTAACTAAGTGCAAGCGCACGCGTTCACGAGACGTGTCATATTTCAGAAAGAAAAAAAGCAACAATAAACGTGGCAAACGTCCATTTTCGAGCAAGAAAACTAATTTGTTTGATAGTGTTTGAAGAAGTGGAAACACGTTTCTGACATTATTTATGCAAAGAGCGGTACATATTAAGCAGAGTAATATATAAAGGAAGTAATATATGAACAAAACAATATATAAAGAAAGTAATATATGAAGGAAGAAGTTCCTGGTCGATTTGTTAATACAAGGGGAAAGTACATCATTATTTTTCTTCAGGTCCAGGATTTTTCAGTCATCTAGAACTGGTGTATAGGTAGCCATAGATTTATGTAGTCACTATAGTGACCGTCTATAGACGGGAGCCCGATTTTTCCAAATCGGGTGATTCTAGAATGTGTACGATTCCCAATTGGACCCCTTCTCTTGCAAATATATTTTTTAAAATTGTGAAGCTGAAGAATTGACCTGATCTTATAGATTAACGCCACCACTGCCGACTTCTTCTCTTCATTATTGGCGTCCTTTGATAGACGCACCGTTTTAAATTACAGACTTGAAGAAATGGTTTTAAAATCAAATAACCCTAAGCAACACCAAATACTGTTTAACATTTTGGGTTTTGACGCTATCACAAATGACATATTTACCTAACCTAATTTTGTACTATTCAAGGCCGTGGCCGACGGTGTCGCGTCGCCGAATTTTCTGTAGTAATAGCATAAGTGCACTAATTTTATTGGTAAATTCACGACTGCCTGTTGTTTAGGAACGAATAAGAGTGCAAATTTGACAAGTATTGAAAACCCGACAGCCCAAAGTTCCTCGTTCCTAAGCAGGAGGCAGGAGTGAATTTACCCATAAAATTAGTAGCACGAATGCGATTCGGCTAGATTATTTTGCATCTCCAGTAGGTACATAATAAATTTACTTCATTTTATTCAATACACCTACATATAAATACATATTGCCATATCTTTCATTTTGAAGCTTATTTGACGATTTAATTGTTTAAAGCACCAAAAGACAGAAGTAACTAAGAGACTGAAGTATGTCGCTAGGAGAAATCAACAGGGCGTTTTATCAGTGTAATCACTGATAATTGCACACTAGCTAACCAATCAGAGGCTGTTATTGCATGAGATGCAAAATAATCAGTTTAATATCTTGATTTTGACGCTGTCACAAATGACATTTAATTATTTAATTAACCTAACTATCAACTATTCAAAGCCCTTACCGACGGAGCTGCGACATTTTGGGTAATTTTTTCGCTACACTGAGAAAAATGATTGCTTGACATCACAAACTATTAGTTGTTGAAACATTTTTTATCGTTTAGAGTTGCGAATGTGCTTTAAGAGATTCGCCAATAAATAAGATAGGATATCTTACATTATTATATGTCCACGCAATTCATTATTTGTCTTGTATATACGAATTGGAAATAAACTGATATTTGATAAATCAGTTTATTCATTTTTATCAGTGTAGTTTTCGTTACGGACGGTCAGACAGATCCACAGACAGACAAAGTAGGGATTTTATATATCAGATAGATTTAGGTAGCCATAGATAATTGTTTCCCTGGCTAGCCGAGATTTCGTTTACGAGACGCCGAGCGCAAAAATCAATGTACACAACATTCGCTCGCAAACAACGTATTTATTTCTGCCAGCCTCGTGTTATAGCAACCAGATGACCAAACAAGAGGATCGCTAAGGCAAAGAGCATCAGATAATGTGGGTTTCGTCCATCACGTCGGTCGAACGCGATCTTCAGGAGTCCTTGGCGAGGGACCAGCACATGTGCTATCGTTCTCGCTCTCGAGCTAACAATTCTACTCGTCCCGCGAATAGACTGCGTCCCACAGTCGCTTACTCATTGAGCGACGTCACTCATGAAACCTGCCCTCCCATTCTGCTCTCCTGATAACATGCGAGGCTTGCGAAGTTCTTTGTAAGAAAGAGACTTCCTCTAGAGCTAGAAGAAGACTCATCCGAGGCTCATCTCGTGAACACTGGGAGTCCGCTCTCCTCATCGGCCACCGTTTGGTGGAGCTGCCGTGTGTTGCCTTGAATTGCGTTAAATTGCCTGGTGTACTGTATACTTAGTGCCTTGTGCTGCCTAATTGTCTTGATGCGTTGATGCTTGATGCCTCGCCGCCTTGATGCCTCCTCCCTGCCTAACCGCCTCGATGCCTAGCGATCTCGCGATCCGCATAGTCATCTTTCCCCTCTTCTCGAGCGAGAAAAACGCTCATCGCAAGCAATATTTGGGTCACTATAATAAGGAATTCTAGCAAAGAATAACCTTCGACTTTGGCATTTAAACGCGCGTTATGTAAACTATGACATATTTGAATGCATTTAGAGGCCGCCGAGTTTAAGGACGCTCTGTTTGGAGCAGGCATTACGTTACACTCTTCTTTCTTCATTAAATGTATAATAAAATCAATGTCAACCGTATCGTTAGCTCGTTGCACGCGCGGTCGGTCGATCTGGTCGGATCTTGGCCGCCAAATGCAATTTTTATGCTATCGGGAATAAATAAACGCGGGGAAATAGTGCTGTGCACAAAATGTGCTAGCACCAACGATGATAGTAACTATCAACCAACAGTTGGCTAGCACACGCGGATGGGAACTGCGCGTGTACACCACGCGGCTAATTAAATGCGCTAATTTTAGTTTTTACTGTATCACAATGGACCGAACCGTCCACGCCGCAACCATCGTTTTGTAGTTTTTGTTTTGTTTCGAGAAACTGATTATAGTGTTCTTACAAATAGTCTCTTTGTTTTGAGGAAACTTTTCACTACATGGTCACACATTTTTTTCGATTTAATTTACGAATTACTGCTCTGATGTTCTCTTTTAGCTTTTCAATTGTGGGTAGGATGGAATTCATTAACGGAAACGGTCGTTTGCAGTGTTATTTTCAAAAAAAATTGTCCAATGGCGCCACCAGTCCAAAAAACGCGCCCATCAGTTTTGGACAGAGTGATTCTTTCACTATTCCTTTAAGATTTTCGGAGTCAAAAATGGGACAATTTTGTTTGTTAATAAACAATATAATTATACCCCAGTGGCGGTCCTAAGGAGGGGCGATCGCCCCCCCCCCCCCCCCC
>JAWQRP010000494.1:0-27287 GCA_033557875.1 Quadriops clusia
TTTGTTGCAGTTTATTTTCCGTTTGATGCAGTCTATGAGGGCTTCGAATAAATTCGGAAAACCATCGTAGCCTAAAAAGAATTATTTGAGAAATAAAAGAAATATGTGAAGTAAATTGAAATATGTGAAGTAAATTGAAATATGTGAAGTAAATTGAAATATTTAAAGTAAATTGAAATATGTGAAGTAAATTGAAATATGTAAATTGAAATATTTGAAGTAAATTGAAATATATGAAGTAAATTGAAATATATGAAGTAAATTGAAATATGTGAAGTAAATTGAAATATGTGAAGTAAATTGAAATATTTAAAGTAAATTGAAATATGTGAAGTAAATTGAAATATATGAAGTAAATTGAAATATATGAAGTAAATTGAAATATGTGAAGTAAATTGAATTATTAGCTTACCAGGGTACGCATTAACGTCAATGATAGCGTACTTTTGAGTATCGTTCTCGATAACGACATCGACTCCGAGCAAATCCATCCCGAAAGCCTTCCGGAGAGTACTAGCGATCCGGCCCAAAATATCCGGATTTGGAATGTTCCTAGGGGAATCCTGATCCTCGGGGTCAAGAACCGATAGCTTGCTTTGAGAGCCAGCCTTCGATATGTCGCTACTATCAAAAAAGATCGCCTCGCCATCACCGGGGTTAAAATTCTTCAATGAAGGCCTCTCGACGAAGTAGTGCTTGTCTCCGACGATGAAGATCTTGTACAAGACCGCATTGTGATTAATGAAACTTTGGGCAACGCAAGGTGCTCGGCAGTCTTTGAGGTTCTTCTCGTTGAAGATTATTAGCATCTCGTGCGCCTTCTTCGATCCGTGGCCCAGCTGCGGTTTGCAGATGAACGGATACTCGACGTTGGCATCTCGAAGTTGGCGGACTGTCTTCGAGTGGTTGTTAGTCGAGATCTCGCAGAAGTTCGGAGTGAAGACTCCGTAGTTGCACAAATCCGTCGACTGGATTATGCTGTAGCATTTGTATCGATCGAGTAGTTGGCGAACGTTCAGGATCGGGTCGATCACTATGATGTTCGGATGCTTCGCTAAGTACGTTTCTACTTTGTTTATTATGTTGGCACTCTGAAATAAGAAAGAGAGGAAGAAAATATTACTCAAATTTGATCGTTTAAGAATAGTCATTAAGAGTAATCATTAAGAATAATCGTTAAGAATAATCATTGAGAATAATCATTTAAGATATTAAATGTCGAAAATGACAGTTTAAGAATTTAAGGTTAGCCATCTGTCAGATATGACATTTCGGTGACATTAGTGAGTTTATAGCAAATTGATAATTTTGCGTAGGTGGCTGTGGACGAATCAGAAGTCGGCATTGTGAGAATTAAAACAAATGTCAGTAATAATGAAAATAAGAAGAAGAACAAGAAGCCATTAATGGAGTTCTTGTCAAATTGTTTTTTTATTTCGGGAAAATTAGTGGAAAAAGTTAGTGAACTTACGTGAATTACATCGGAAAGTGTGATTTTCTAGGTCGAGTTTACCCGGTGGATGAAATTTTCCCTTTTAGACTAAAATTTTCTGCGTTATTTTCTTTAGAATTTTGCTTAGAATTTTACTAATATGTTTTCGTTGTTACAGGTTTGGTCACGAGTGTCTGTAGAGCGAGACAAGGATGGTGCTATATGAAAGGTAAGTTATAGAATGAATAATAATTATAATACTAATAATAATAATTCTAATAATAATAATAATAATAATAATAATAATATTGCATTATTACTAATCGTAATAATGATGAAATTAGCAATGACTAACAAATAAGGTGGAAAACCCGCTATAAGTGTTAAAGTTCAAACAAAAAATTGCTTAATCAGTTTGTTGCAATAACACATGCTTACTCATTCATCCGAATAGTTGTTTGTTACTGTCATGTTATTAGTTTGTTATTGTCATGTTATTTCTTTGTTATTGTCATATTATTTGTTTATTATTGCCATTACTCACCCTTTCATCTCCTTGATCAGCTGCGGCTATTAAATCGGTTAATTTATGTAGAAATATGGAAAAACCTCCTTGGCACTCGATGTTTCTCGTCAAGTCGAGCTGAAAAGAAACTTTAGCTTTATCAAATTTTTATTAAACACATTTTTGTAAAACAAATTTTAGCTGACCATATTTTAGCTAACTATAGTTTAACAAACCATAGTTTAACAAACCATAGTTCAACAAATTAAGCACCTTAAAAAATTACAAAAAAAAACATATATATATATATATATATTCTATTAAATAAATAAACACAATTCCCTTTAATTCAAAATCGATTATACTGATAGGTATAGAGCACCCTTACCATATAGATTTCAAAGCCGTTCTTCCCGCAAACGTCCTCGAACTCGGCCCAGTTGATCTTCTGGGTCTTCTTGTCGCTCATCCAGCAGGCTATTCTTCTGTTTGTCAGCATCTTCGTCGTTCGCTCAACACCAACGATCGTGTCGTTGCTCAACACCATCTAGATCAAAATAAACACGCTACATGTGTGTCAAGTATATACGTCAATCTAGAAGGCGTGCCAACTAGTTTTGCCAACATTGACACACTAGGGTCGAGGGCACGTGACCGTGGCGAGGATAATACAAATTGTTCGTTAATTGGTCGCTTTTATTGGCATTTTTGCCTTGTTGACGACACGCGAGCGCTGCATTAATTATTCAACAATGACGAGGCTTCGTGGGTATTCACCGGAATGTCAGATCTGCCGATTACTATTGCGCTATATATTAGTAAAGGATAATAATAGTAATGATAACACAAATAGTTGTTTGTTTGCGTCTGGACAAGTCGACGACAACAAATAACGCAATAAAACGCCAATTAGATACGCAGTTGTGTTGCATTGTTATCGATTAGAAGGTCTTGCTGTTGCTTGCCTGCGGCGCAATTGTTTGGAACCGCTGGAATTTGGGTAATTATTAGGGAGAAGGTCTTGCGTCTTCGTTGCTCTTGCGCGCGGGGCATTATCTGTCGCTTTCTTTTTAAGTCGGTATAGTAGGTGTCTTGGTTTAAATGTCACCAATATTCAATGGTTGTCAATGTTTTTTTAATGGTATAATAAATACTCTTCTGTTAGGCCAGTATTAGACTATAAGAAAGGATTAGACTATAAAAAAGGATTAGACTATAAAAAAATATTAAACTATAAAAAAATATTAGACTATAAAAAAAGTATTACACTATAAAAAAGTATTAGACCATAAAAATTAAATAAACAAATGAAATATATATTCTATTAAAATTAAATATTACAAATGTAAATACATCAGTGGAACTATCAATATACATTCAATTAACCATAATATAAAATAACAACGTACCGATAAATTAATTTGAAACTTCCTGACCTAAAAGAGAGAGTTGCTTCAAAAATTGTTTAGCATTATTTAGGGTGGTCGATCCGTAAGTGATTCGCTTCGTACTTCCTGATTTCGTTACTTGCTGCAATAAAGATCAATATGAAATATTAATGACATAAACTTATATTTAATATTTATAATTAATATTCATAATATTTATAATTAATATTCATAATAATTATAATTAATATTCATATTATTTATAATTAATATTCATAATATTTATAATTAATATTTATAATATATATTATTAATTTAAATAAATATATATTACCTTGGAATATTCACATAAATTCTGGTACTCTATATAATTTCCACCTCCAACAATAAAAACAAATGCATCTTGGAAAGGCGATCGATTCCGAGGAATGTCCGTCAATTTTAGTTGTTTCGGATCCAAATAAATATATTCGTCCATTTCGTGACTATTCTTGAATTCCATTAAATTATCTACTATCCTAGTTACCGGTAAATTCTAAAAGTGTTTCGTAATAAGTAAATTTAACAAAAAAAATAAATTACAAATAAAATAAACTCACATGTCTCTTAACAACTAAATTTTTAACACCTTCCATAACGAAAGAGGAACCTTGTGACACCAACTTTGAAAACATATTAACGGTTTTAGTGCCAGCACCTTCGTATTGATTTGGTCCTGCTGCCATTTTAGTATAACTCCTAAAAAAATATATATAAAGTAATTAAAAATATAAAATATAAAATATAAAATTTCAACAAGCAAGTGATTTTTATTGGAATTATTATCCCATGAGTTAAAAACAATTAATTTGTACAAAATAAATTGTACACATTAAATTGTACAAATAAAGTATAACTAAAAAACAGTCACTAATCTAAATGTAATTAAAGAACAAACATTAAATTAAAAATTATGCAAAACTTTAAATTAAAATAAACATAAAAATTGAAGTAAAAAACAACACCAAAATTTAATTTAAAAATTAAATATAAAAAATTTAAAAATGAAATATAAAAAATTTAAAAATGAAATATAAAAAATTTAAAAATTAAATATAAAAAATTTAAAAATTAAATATAAAAAATTTAAAAATTAAATATAAAAAATTTTAAAATAAAATATAAAAAATTTTAAAATTAAATATAAAAAATTTAAAAATGAAATATAAAAAATTTAAAAATGAAATATAAAAAGTTTAAAAATTAAATATAAAAAATTTTAAAATTAAATATAAAAAATTTAAAAATTAAATATAAAAAATTCAAAAAATTAAATTAAAATCCAAAAATTAAATTAAAAATTCAAAAAATAAGTTAAAAAAATTCAAAAAATTAAATTTAAAATGTTCAAAACTTAAATTTAAAAAATTCAAAAAAATAATTTAAATACTTTTAAAATTGAATTTAAATAATTCAAAAATTAAAATTAAAAAAGTCAAAACTTAATTTAAAAAAATTCAAAGAATTAAAATCAAAAACTTCAAAAATTCAATAAGAATTAAAAACCTACTTTTAAAAAATTCATAAATCAACTCAAAATAAATAAAAAATTAAATAAAACAAGCAAAAAACTTAATTTAAAAAAAAATTCAACACAATCAAAAAAAATTAAAAAAACTTAATCAAAAAAATTAAAAAAACTTAATCAAAAAAAAAATTAAAAAATCTTAATCAAAAGAAATTTTTTAAAAACTTAATAAAAAAAAATTTAAAAAAACTTAATCAAAAAAAAAATTAAGAAACCTAATTATAAAAAATCAAAAAAAATAAATAAAAAACTCACTTCCACCTCTTGACATAAGCCATAGGCAACAAATCGCACCCAGCATCGCTCAAAGCCGCCTCGAACCTCTTATACTCAGCCTCGGAAATTGACGGACTACAAATATAAAAAATAATAAACAACCGCATCTTATCTTCCGCCGTACCGACTTCCGGATCGGCAATAATCTCCAAAAGGCTCTTATCCAAAGCAGCCTTGCTCATAATCTTCTCCTCTAACTCGAAAAAAGTGTCCAACTTCCTCGACTTGATGAAATTCAAAATAGCCGTCGCCACGTTCGTGTGCATGTCGATAAGCCGTTTTTTCTCGAGAAGCTGCGGCAACGAATTCACCGCCGACGTAATCCGTGAAGTATTATCCGTCACCATCGACAAAGCGACGTCACTTTCATTGTCGATTCCCATCGACGTCTTCAACTTTTTGACTTCTTCCTCCGACGATCGGTACTCCTCCAATTCTTCTTGTATCGCTTCGGCGACGTTCGGAAAAGGCGATCCTTTGTGCGCCATCCAAAATTTGTCTTTAACGTCGAGTTCACAAGCTCGGGTTTTCGGGCGAGCCCCCCCGGTCGACTCGGTTTCTTCGATAACGACTCGGTTTAAAGCTAAATCCAAGACATCGTGTGCCAAAGCTTGATAGGTCCACGTATGATGCAAAGGCGTCGCCATATCGACGTTCCTATCCAAGACGATCAGGAGAGGCCTTTGGAAATTAAAATTTCCTGCTTGAACGTCCGAATGGAACAGATTATTCCGAGCATCAAAAAGGTTCTCCCGCAATTTTTTGTCGAGTCGTTTCGCCACCATTTCCGCAGCGTTGCCCTTAGGGCCCCTGATTATCGGGACGTTTCCCAAGGTGACGAACACGGAGAACAAACTCTCGACGATGCTGTCGATAATGTTGTCCATTTCCGTATCGAGGATATCCCCTCGGTTTATGGAATAATACGAGACATTATCGCTATTTTGGTGCTTCAGCATGAACATATCGTCTTCCAAAGAGATGAAGTTGACGTATTGATCGTAGACTTTGTGAATGTTGGCGACGCAACTCGACTGCAAAGCTGACGATGCGAGGTCTTCGAGTTTTTGACGGGTGATCGGGGAGATGAAATTTAGATGGTAAACATCGTAGAGCCCTTTTTGAAAATCTTGTCCTATTCGGCCTAAGTTTTCTTCTGTCGGGGCGCAGAAGTAGACGGCGGGGACTTCCGGAATTGGGTCACGATCCGAATGTAATTGACTATAAGATAAAAAAATAATTAAGTTTCGCGGATTTTCGCTTCATAACCTAAAACCGTCAAATATGACAGATAGCTAACCTAAAAATGTCAAATTTGGGAGGTACTTAATGTAGAAATGTCAAATTTGGGATGTACTTAATGTAGAAATGTCAAATTTGACGGTTAGGTCTGTGGTTAGGTAACACTTTGACTTAACCTTATATACAACTAACGGAATAATTAGATCAAAAATTAAAATAATGAATAATGTACATCATTCTAATTTTTAAATTTAATTATAAAACTGTATATATGTATTTTCCTGATTATACCTACATAGTTCGGCGAAACCACTTATAAGCGAAACGTCGAAAAATAAACATTTGAAAACCCCAAAGGTCAAGAAAAACTACAATTTTGAAATAATTATAAAATGCAACAAACTTACACAAATAACGTAACTCCTAGTTCCCGAAGATCTTTAATCGAAATCAAAGGCGATATGATATCTTGCCCCACCCTATCGTAAATAAGGATCTTCCAAACCGGCTCTGATAGCCCCATCTTCGTCTGGGGCTGATTTAAGTTCAGCATTTGCTTAATAGCATCTGCAATAAAATAGGTTATTTTTTTCACCTTACCTTTTATTTATTTAATACATACTTATCTGCTTTTGTCGTAAGGAAGTCATCTTGACGTTAAATTAAACTAGCGTTAAATATTTGTAATTAAATAATTAGACCTTAGTTCCTTGTAATAAACTTCTTGTTATTAACGTTAACATTTAAAAACGAACGATGACAGCTGATTAATGACAAGTCGTTGTGACAAGGTGACGTGTTACTGTTGACGTTTAACCGGGACATTGTTGCACTTAATGTTGGCAACAACTGTCATTTTGAATTTACGCGCCATGCAATTTTATTATTAAATATTTGTATTATTATTTTAAAAATGTTTTATTATTAAATATTTGTATTATTATTTTAAAAATGTTTTATTATTAAATAATTGTTTTATTATTATTGTAATTTCCAATAACACCAAAGTGTATAACGATTATTTTTTGGTATACGAATTACCTGAACATCAATGTTTTCTAGGTTATATCGTTGACATCAAGTTGACATTTAATAAACATCAAAACGAAACAAACAGCTCCCTCTAGCGAGTATTTTCCCAGTACGGTTGGTTGCCTAACTTGAACGCATACATTTAAATTTGAATATTTATAACCGTTTTTGATTCGCGAACGCTTTGTTTTTTTGAGTTCTTATTAAGTACATTTTTGCTTTCGTAGGATTTTCTATATATTCGCAAACGATTCATTTTACTACGGTTTTAACGAGGCATATGGCTTCGCCATTTAATCTGAAATTTTTTTTAGCAATTTTTGGTTATAATTGCTTTGTATCATTTTTAACGTGTAAATTAACAGTGGCTCATTTCGTTTAATGTTATTATTGTTATTATACAATTTTCAAAATGTCTTTTCCTCGTGCTAAAATTCAACGCTTTAACGAAGTCCCATGTAAGTATAAATAACTTTTTAGTTTGAAATATTTAATGTATATATATATTCTAAATATTTTATTTATTCTAATTATTTTATTTATTCTAATTATTTTATTTATTCTAATTATTTTATTTATTCTAAATATTTTATTTTTATTATACTTAATTACATATACAACTTTTATCTTACATATAAAACTACTATTTTTTATACATTATATATTATTTTTTATTTATTAACGTTTTGCAGCATGCACTCCTTCACCCGCTGAGTATACTCCGCAAGATTTGGCGAATTGTACAGGAGCTAGTATTCCGAAGAGTAGCAGATTTTCAACTCCGAAGGATGTCGAGCCAAGGAGTCCGACGAGTTCACTTAATAACTCAATTTGCTCGACTTCATCGAATACCTCTGGCATATTTAAAACGGTAAGTGCTAACTATGCCGAGTGTCCCAAAAATCATTACATTAAATATAAAATCAATATTATAATACCATAATAATAGTGCCATAATAATAGTACCATAGACATATATTCCTTTATCTATAATGATAATACATTAGTAATATTACGGAATTTATATATAAGTGTAAAATATAAGTTTTGCGTGTATATCTCGAACCTGTTTCTCATAAATTGGGATTTTTGGTTCTTTTTTTTAAATAATATGAAAAATTTAAATTAAAGTTGAAAAGTATTAAGTAGATTTTTATCAATTAAACCTATGAACTACACCTTAAATTATAAATTTACTTTCTTCACATCTTCAATTGAATTTTTTCATATTTAATCAATGAACTAAAAATACCAAGAAAATTGAAAGTCTTTAAGTGACAAATAAAAGTGAAGGCATAGTGATGAAGAAATAAAAATGAACTGATAAAATAGAGCAAATAAAAATCAACTACAATTAAAATGAACAAATAAAAATCGGCTGCAATTAAAATGAATAAATAAAATACAATCAATAAAAAAAAAGAACAAATAAAAATCGATGAATAAAAATCAACTAATTAAAATGAACAAATAAAAATTAACCACAATTAAAACGAACAAATAAAAATCAATCAATAAAAATGAACAAGTAAAAATCAATGAATAAAAATTAATACAATTAAAACGAACAAATAAAAATGAACAAATAAAAATCAACTACAATTAAAACGAACAAATAAAAATGAACAAATAAAAATCAACTACAATTAAAACGAACAAATAAAAATCAACTACAATTAAAACGAACAAATAAAAATCAATCAATAAAAATGAACAAGTAAAAATCAATGAATAAAAATTAATACAATTAAAACGAACAAATAAAAATGAACAAATAAAAATCGACTACAATTAAAATGAACAAATAAAAATCAACTACAATTAAAAACGAACAAATAAAAATCAATCAATAAAAATGAACAAGTAAAAATCAATGAATAAAAATCAACTACAATTAAAACGAACAAATAAAAATGGACAAATAAAAATCGACTACAAATAAAATGAACAAATAAAAATTGACTACAATTAAAATGAACAAATAAAAATCAACTACAATTAAAACGAACAAATAAAAATCAATCAATAAAAATGAACAAGTAAAAATCAATGAATAAAAATCAACTACAATTAAAATGAACAAATAAAAGTCGACTACAATTAAAATGAACAGATAAAAATCAACCAATAAAAATGAACAAATAAAAATCAATGAATAAAGATCAACAACAAAAAATCAGAGAATAAATAAAAATAACGAATTAAAATGAACAAATAAAAATCCACTACAATAACAATGAACAAATAAAAATCAACCAATAAAAATGAACAAATAAAAATCAATGAATAAAAATCAACTATAATTAAAATGAACAAATAAAAATGAACAAACAAAATCTTCTAATGGACATGAAAAAATAAAAATCAACCAATAAAAATGGATAAACAAAAATCAATGAATAAAGATCAACAAATATAAATCAAGGAATAAAAGGAAACACATAATAATCTGCAGATAAAAATCAATCAATAAAAATAAAGGAACGAAATCTTCTAATGGACATGAACAAATAAAAATCAAACATTAGAAATGGACAAACGACTATCAACGAATAAAGTTCAACAAATAAAAATTATGGAATAAAATTCTACAAATAATAATCTATAAATAATAATCAACAAATAATAATCTACAAATAATAATCTACAAATAATAATCTACAAATAATAATCTACAAATAAAAATTACGGAATTTATATATTAGTGTAAAATATAAGTTTTGCTATGCTTATGTACTTCTTGGACTTAATTAATTAATGATTGATGTTTGTCTTGGGATTTAGTCTTTTAGTGATGAATGAAAATTCCTTTTAACACATGGTTTAAAATAATTTTATTTCCTGACGCGATTCACAAACATATGTCTCTTCCTCAGAGGTTACAATCAAAATATAACATAATTCCAAATTAAATTCAAATAATCCTACACTACATGACTAAAACTTCATTGATTAGGGTTTTCGTTATTTGACTACATGTTTGTTAATATTGGATAGACAGACAAACCCTAATCCATCTAGTTTTAGTCATGTAGTGTAGGATTTAATTTGGAATTATGTTATGTTTTGATTGTAACCTCTGAGGAAGCAACATGTTTGCGAAACACGTCAGGAAATAAAATTATTTTAAACCATGTGTTAAAAGGAATTTTCATTCATCAGTAGAGGACTAAATCCCGAGACTAACATCAATCATTATATAAGTTTTGCGTGTATGTCTTGAACGTGTTTTCATAAATTGGGATTTTTGGTACTTTTATTAAATAATATGAAAAATGTAAATTAAAGTTGAAAAGTATTAACTACATTTTTAGAAACTAAATCTATGAATTATATCTTAAATTTTAAATTTAATTTCTTCACATCTTCAATATAGTTTTTTTTTATTTAATCAATGAACCAAAAATACCAAGAAAATTGAAAGTCTACAAGTGTCAAATGAAAATGAAGGCAGAGTAATGAAGAAATAAAAATGAACTAATAAAAGAGAGCAAATAAAAATCATCTAGAATTAAAATGAACAAATAAAAATCAATGAATAAAAATCAACTAATTAAAATGAACAAATAAAAATCAACCAATAAAAATGAACAAATAAAAATGGACTACAATTAAAATGTACAAATAAAAATCAACGAATAAAAATCAACTAATTAAAATGAACAAATAAAAATCAACTACAATTGAAATGTACAAATAAAAATCAATTAATAAAAATCAACTACAATTAAAATGAACAGATAAAAATCAACCCATAAATATGAACAAATAAAAATCAATGAATAAAGATCAACAACAAAAATCAAGGTATAAATAAAAATAATCAATAAAAATGAACGAACAAAATCTTCCAATGGACATGAACAAATAAAAAACAAACAATAGAAATGGACAAACAAGTTTCAACGAATAAATTTCAACAAATAAAAATTAAGGAATAAAAATCTACAAATAATAATCTACAAATAAAAATCTATAAATAATAATCTACAAATAATAATCTATAAATAATAATCTACAAATAATAATCTATAAATAATAATAATAAAAATTACCAGACAAACAAGAACCAACACAAAAGAGAAGAAATAAAAAAATAAACAAATACTCATGAATAAATTCTAATCAACAAATACCTACTAACCAACAAATACTAACCAATAAATACTAACCAATAAATACTAACCAACAAATACTAACCAACAAATACTAACCAACATATACTAACCAACATATACTAACCAACAAGTACTAACCAACAAATATTAACCAACAAATACTAACCAACATTACTAACCAACAAATACTAACCAACAAATACTAACCAACATAACTAACCAACATATACTAACCAACATATACTAACCAACAAGTACTAACCAACAAATATTAACCAACAAATACTAACCAACATTACTAACCAACAAATACTAACCAACAAATACTAACCAACATAACTAACCAAGATATACTAACCAACAAATACTAACCAACAAATACTAACCAACATATACTAACCAACATATACTAACCAACAAGTACTAACCAACAAATACTAACCAACAAATACTAACCAACATTACTAACCAACAAATACTAACCAACATAACTAACCAACATATACTAACCAACAAATACTAACGAACAAATACTAACCAACATATACTAACCAACATATACTAACCAACATATACTAACCAACAAGTACTAACCAACATATACTAACCCACAAATACCAACTAACAAATAAACCAAATCAAGTAAAATCATACAAAGTGAAACTTTTTATCATTTTAGCCCCAGAAACCCCCAAAGAAATCAAGCCACCACAAACTATCCGATCCTCCAAGTTCAAGCAAAGAAGCCCTCCAAGACAAGATCGTCGAGTGTGCCAACAAAGACGAAACAATTAAAGAACTCTCCGATCAAATAATCGACATGAAAGACAACATATCCGAAATGCAGGTCCAATATTCCTCTCTAAAACAAGAAAAGGAGGACTTAGAAGAAAGAAATAAATCCATCCACTCGATATATGAGAATGACAAATCGAAAGAGGAGATGTTTGCCCGGATCAAAACTTTCCATTTGCACTTTAATGCCATGAAGGAAGATTTCGATGACGTTAGGCGAGAGAATCAAGTCTATGCCCACGATCTTAAGCAGAAAATCAATCATCTCCAAATAATGCAGAGTAAAGCTTTCGACGAATGGAAAAATTATATGGAATTAACGGAAAATACGCTCAAGGACCTGCGAGAACAATTGTCGGATATGTCGATTAACGAGAAGGAATTAGTCCGAAATTTTTCTGAGAAAATCGAAAAAATGCAGGAGGAGCGGAAAAATGAGGTAAAAATTGAGCAAGAAAATCTATCGGCTTTAATCTGGAAGGCTCGGGAGGAAGAAGAAAATAGCCAGCAAATCATTAAAGGTCTTGAAGAGAAGTACAAGGAAACCGAAGCATTATACAATGAATTACTTATCGATAAGAACATGAAAGAGGACGAGTTAGGGAAAAAATTGGAAAGTATGGAGGCGAAAATTGAAGATTTTGAAAGGGATAAAAAGGAGAAAATTGAACGAAAACTTTCAGAACAAAAGGAAGATTTGACGAAGAAGTTTGAGAACGCCTTCAGCGAGTCTAGACATTTGTACGAGAAAAACATGAATAATTTGCAAAAAGAACGAGACGAACTATCGGAGGCATTAAAGAGAAAAACGCAACAATACGAAGATAACGTCGAACTTTACCATAAGGATTTACAGGATCAGCAAGCATTACAAGCGGAAGTCCTTGCGCTACAAGAAAATGTCGCCAATAAGGATAAGACGATAATGAAGCTTGAAATAGATCTGAAGGACCATTTGACCAAGAAGGAAATAATTATGACCAAGAGCGTCTCAATGCAAAGGACTTACGAAGATAAAATCGAAGACTTGCTGAGTACGCTCGGAATCGTCACTGAAGAATTAGATCAACTTCGAAACAAAATCGCTCAGAATCTCGATACAAAAGACATCATTACGACTACGGTGCAAAAGCACGAAAACACCGTCGATGCCTTCATAATCAAGTTAAATCGAAATTTTACTGATTTGAAGTCTCGAGTCGAAAAGCACGAAGGCGTCCAGAAGAAGAATATGACCACCATGCAAGAAGCATTGAAGAAGGCATACAAAGAGTTTAACGAAGCCAAAACAAATTTAACTAAACAAGAAAATTACTTCGAAGAAATTTCAAAGATCATAACTGGGGTTCACGACAATATTCCAGAGTTGAACAACTACCTAAACAAAGAACTCGATAAGGGTAACGAGTTCATTAAGAAATTGCGGGTATTGGAAGAATACATTGCGAAGATGAGAAAGGAAGGCGAAGATTTCCAGCGAAATATTACAGAACACTTAGAGCAAGTTTCTGAAGATGACGAAGTCATTCAAAGTCTAAGGTACGAATCGTTGACTTCATCTAAATTCAATTTGGAAGTTGAAACATTATTCCTAGAGATTAAAAATAATTCTAGCAGACTTAAAGCAAGTTACCATGCTATGAAGATAAAATTTGAACGTTTAGAATCGGAGAGAGAAGAAATAATCTTGAAGAATCACAAGCTCGAAGAAGAACTAAAGGAACTTCGGGAAAAATGTGAAAAAAGTAGAGACTTGCTCGGTAAAAATGCCAAACTAGAAGCAACTATTCAATCCCTGGAAACTTTAATTAGACCTTTTAGACAACAACTAGAAGACTATAAACTCGAACACGAGCTGCTTGTCATCCAGAAGAAATCTGCCGAACACGAATTGCGAGCAATACAATTGAAACATGCAGAAATGTTAGGCCACCAAAATCATCGACAAAAAATTAAGCATTTAGTCGATATTAAAAACAAGAATTTTAACTTAAGCCAAGCTAATAATGCTCTCGAGGCAAAAGTAAGAAGCCAAATGAAATTAATTGATCGTTTAAAAAAGGAATTGGCAATAATGAAGTCGCCTGGGAAAATACGATTCAGCTCAGCATCTGAAAACAAAGAAAATACTGAAATTTAATTTTAATCATTAAAACTTGTTTCGATGTCGATTTTTATTATTATTCACGTATTTGTCTTTTTTAACGAATTTGTCTTTATTAACAAATGTTCTCAATAATGTTTCACTGGTATGTACCTGACTATAATATAATAAATTCAATATTTATATGACAAATAATATGTAAAATTTCTATAAAATCTATTAATATATGTTTGAAATTATTGATTAAAGGAATGTTTTTATTGTTTCCTGCATTCTTAAAATAATAACAACAAAAAATGGTGTAAATAATAATTTACTTTAATAAATAATTTATTTACTTAAATAAATAATTTATTTACTTAAATAAATAATTTATTTACTTAAATAAATAATTTATTTAAGTACAATAAGAATTTTATTTATTTTTTGTTGTGAACAAAATATGAAAAGTATATCTACAAGTTGTCGTTTCATTGAGCGAGCACATTCTCATGACAAAAAAAAAGTATATAACCGATTCTATTTTAAATAAATCTGTTACCAAGCAAAAGCCATTTGCAATTTAAGTGACCGAGCACACTTTCATTAAATCTGATCGTATTTTCCATATAAAATAATGGATAATAATCGAAAAAACAAAGACAAAGTGTTTATCACACAAAATGGATCGAAGGAAGAAGAATCAATAGAATTTAAATCGAATTACATTTTGGGAGAAGGTAATCCGTTGCAAGAAATACCTAAATACAAATCGATTGAAGACAAGTCCTCAGAGAATTTTTCAAAGGAGGGTGATAACTCAAAGAGCAAAACTACAATAGGTGATTATTCACAAAGTGATGATTTGTTATTAGATCGTTCTTCCAAAGTTATTTGTTACGAAGAAGATTATTCCGAAGACAAATGTGATTGTTCCAACGCTAATTTATTGATAGGTAATTCTTCACAAAATGATTATTTACAAGATGTTTTTTTATATGATGATATTTTACAAGATGATTCTTTACAAGATGATTCTTTACATGATGATATTTTACAAGATGATTCTTTACAAGATGATTCTTTACATGATGATATTTTACAAGATGATTCTTTACAAGATGATTCTTTACATGATGATATTTTACAAGATGATTCTTTACATGATGATTCTTTACAAGTTGATTCTTTACAATCAAAATTTTATTTTCTTCTTGACCTTTTGTATTTATATAATTATTATTTTTATTATTGGGTATGTAGGCCCTAGGAATTAAATTTTATATTTTGCCCAATGTTTCGTTAATTTTTGTAAACTTTATCAACGGTAAATTTAAAAATAATACGTGAAACTTTAGAAATTTCCTAATTATGAATTCAAATTCAAAAATATGTACCTATGAACATGTTTCTCAAACATTTAATAACTACCACGAAAAATTTAAATTTATTTTAGAAAACTTAATAGATAATAAAATAAATTTTTTAGATACGACTTTAGTTTAAAAAAAGTACTAAAATACACACTTCTTGGTTTACAAAAAATATTTGGTCAGAAAGATTATATTAGTTTTTTATCAAATTGTGAGTTTAATTATAAAAAAAAAACATTTAATTAATAGAGTATACGAATTGATAGAGTCAACGATAGGGTATACGAATTAAGTTATACCACGTATCTCATATGTAATACTGAATTTCCATTAAAAAAATTAAAATTGCTTTAAGAAAAACCAAAATTATATAATATTACCGTATTATTATTATTATTAATATTGTTATTATTATTATTTAAAAAAAGTAACTGAAAATATTATAAATAGTTTTTTAAAAAAATAATATGAAAATTATTACTAGAAATCAGAATACAATAAAAAAAAATTTCACAAGAACGAAAGCTAAATAAACAAGAAATTTCTAAAATTTTATATATTATTGTTTAATTTACACCTGAAGAAGTTTACGACAATAAGCGAAACGTTGAGCAAAATATAAAATTTAATTCTTAGGACCTAAATACCCAATAATAAAGATAATAATTAGATGATGGTTTACAAGATGATTCTTGATAAAATGATTCTTTCCAAGACGATTATTTGCAAAATTATTCTTCGCAAGATAATTCTTATAAGATGATTATTTACAAGATGATTCTTTACAAAATGATTCTTTACAAGATGATTCTTTATAAAATGATTCTTTACGAGATGATTCTTTGCAAAATTATTCTTCGCGAAATAATTCTTTGCAAGATGATTATTTAAAAGATGATTATTTACCAGATGATTCTTTATAAAATGATTCTTTACGAGATGATTCTTTGCAAAATTGTCCTTGGCGAAATAATTCTTTGCAAGATGATTATTTACAAGGTGATAATTTTCAAGATGATTATTTAAAAGTTGATTATTTACAAGATGATTCTTTATAAAATGATTCTTTACGAGATGATTCTTTGCAAAATTGTCCTTCGCGAAATAATTCTTTACAAGATGATTATTTACAAGATGATTCTTTATAAAATGCTTCTTTGCAAAATTGTCGTTCGCAAAATAATTCTTTGCAAGATTATTATTTACAAGGGGATTGTTTACAAGATGATTATTTAAAAGATGATTATTTACAAGATGATTTTTTATAAAATGATTCTTTACGAGATGATTCTTTGCAAAATTATTCTTTGCGAAATAATTCTTTGAAAGATGATTATTTACAAGGGGATTATTTACAAGATGATTATTTAAAAAATGATTATTAACAAGATGATTATTTATAAAATGATTCTTTACGAGATGATTCTTTGCAAAATTATTCTTCGCGAGATAATTCTTTGTACGATGATTCATCACAAGATGACTCTTCAAAAGATTATTTGTTGCAAGATGATTCTTCAAGAGATGATTCTTCATAAGATTAATCTTTACAAGATTTACAAGATTAATCTTTACTAGATTCATTTCTCATAGGTGCACTTTTACAGAGAGAATTTTGTTGTAGATTTCTTTTTTCAAGAGAAATTGTTACGAAACCGGGCTTTACGAAATCAATCTTTAGAAAATCAAGCTTTAGAAACTCAAGCTTTAGAAAATCAAGCTTTAGAAACTCAAGCTTTAAAAAATCAAGCTTTAGAAACTCAAACTGTAGACAATCAAGCTTTAGAAAATCAAAGTTTAGAAAATCAAGCTTTAGGAAAACAACCGTTACTAAAACTATCTGTACAACACGAATGTTCAATAGACAAATGTTTTAAAACGATATCATTACAAGACAAATCTTCACAAGATGCATCTTCACGAGTGAAACGTTTTCGAAGAAAATGTTCACGATATGAATCTTTAGAAGAGATACCTTCACATAAGATATTTTTACTAGATGAATCTTTACAAGACAAATCTATTCAAACTGGAACTCTTCAAGATACATCTCTTCAATCTGAATTTCCAGAACAGATAGACCAACTGGGCCAATCGCTTCCAACTGAATTATTATTCCAAGGCAAGTCATTACAGAAAGAATCATTATTCGAAGATTCTTCACAGAAGAAATTTTCACAAAATGAATCTTCACAAAATGAAGCTTCATACAATGAACCTTTACAAAATGAATCTTCACAAAATGAAGCTTCACAAAATGAATCTTCACAAAATGAATCTTCACAAAATGAATCTTCACAAAATGAAGCTTCACAAAATGAATCTTCACAAAATGAATCTTCACAAAATGAAGCTTCACAAAACAAACCTTCACAAAACAAACCTTCACAAAACGAAACTTCACAAAACGAACCTTCACAAAACGAACCTACACAAAACGAACCTTCACCAAACGAACCTTCACAAAACCAATCTTCGCAAAATGAATTTTCACAAAATGAACCTTTACAAAACGAACTTTTACAAATCGAAACTTCACTAATCAAAGGTTTACAAAAAGAACCTTCACGAACTGAACCTTCAAAAAACGAACCTCCAACAAACGAACCTTTACTAATCGTACTTTCACAAAACGAATCTTTACAAAATGAACCTTCACTAAATGAACCTCCAAAAAACGAACTTTTAGAAAATGAACCTTCTCGAAACGAACCTCCAAAAAACGAACCTTTACTAATTGTACCTTCACAAAACGAATCTTTACAAAATGAACCTTCAACAAATGAACCTCCAAAAAACGAACCTTTAGAAAATGAACCTTTAGAAAATGAACCTTTAGAAAATGAACCTTCACGAAACGAACCTCCAAAAAACGAACCTTTACTAATTGTACCTTCACAAAACGAATCTTTACATAATGAACCTTCACCAAATGAACCTTTAGAAAATGAACCTTCACGAAACGAATCTTTACTAATCGTACTTTCACAAAACGAATCTTTACAAAATGAACGTTCACCAAATGAACCTCCAAAAAATGAACCTTTAGAAAATGAACCTTCACGATACGAACCTTTACGAAACGAACCTTCACGAAACGAACCTCCAAAAAACAAATATTTACTAATCAAACCTTCAAAAAGCGAAAAAAAACCTTCTCAGAACGGTCCTTTTGGACATTCATCATCATTGAACAAATTTTCCCAAGAAGAATCTTCATTATTATTATGCAAATGTTTGCAAGAAGAATCTTCATACGAAGAAGAAGAAGAATGTTTACATGAAGAAAAATCTTTATTCGATGAGTCTTATCTTAGCTTATCTTGTTTTATGTCTTATTTTATGTCTTCAGAAACCGAACATTCTCAAAACGAAGGCTTACAAAACAAAGGCTCACAAAACGAAGACTCACAAAACGAACTTTCTCAAATCGAACGTTCACAAAACGAAGACTCACAAAACAAAGGCTCACAAAACAAAGGCTTACAAGACGAACTTTCTCAAAGCGAACTCTCACAAAACGAACTCTTACAAAATGAACTCTCACAGAACGAACTCTCACAAAACGAACTTTCTCAAAACGAACTCTCACAGAACGAACTCTCACAAAACAAACTCTCACAAAAGGATCTCTCACAAAACGAACTCTCACAAAACGAACTCTCGCAAAACGAACTCTCACAAAACGAACTCTCACAAAACGAACTCTCACAAAACGAACTTTCTCAAAACGAACTTTCTCAAAACGATCTCTCACAAAATGAACTCTCACAAAACGAACTTTCTCAAAACGATCTCTTACAAAATGAACTCTCACAAAATGAACTCTCACAAAACGAACTCTCACAAAACGAACTCTCACAAAGAGGAACTTCACAAGCCAGATCTTCACAAAACGATTCTTCTCATTATGATTCATCATTTTTCAAATCTTCACAAGACGCATCTTTACAAGATGACTTGTCGAACAACGGATCATCGTTTACTACAATTACAGAAGACTCATCCATACAAGACTCAACTCCAGAACAAATGTCATATATAGCATGCTCTACATTAGAAGACTTGTGTTTACGCATGCAGGTAGGCTTTTATGTGGAGAATGAGGAGTTATATGAAGAACTATCATCTGAAGAAGACGCATACACAGAATACTCAAGTGCAGAAGACTCAAATACAGAAGACTCGGATACAGAATACTCTATTGCAGAAGACTCTAATGCAGAAGATTCAAATGCACAAGACTCTAATGCACAAGACACAAATGGAGAAGACTCTAATGCAGAATACTCTATTGCAGAAGACTCTAATGCAGAAGATTCAAATGCACAAAACTCTAATGCGCAAGACACAAATGCAGAAGACTCTAATGCAGAATACTCTATTGCAGAAGACTCTAATGCAGAATATTCAAATGCACAAGACTCTAATGCACAAGACACAAATGCAGAAGACTCTGATGCAGAAGATTCAAATACAGAAGATTCAAATACAGAAGATTCAAATACAGAAGATTCAAATGCAGAAGATTCAAATGCAGAATACTCAAGTGCAGAAGATTCAAATGCGAAAGACTCGAATGCAGATCATTTGAATTCAGGAAATACAAGGACAAAAGACTCAAAAATTAAAGACTCAAATGCAGAAGATTCAATGGCACAAGATTCAACCGCAGAAGATTCAAATGCTGAATATTCAAGTGCAGAAGATTTAAATTCGGAAGACTCAAATACTGAACTCTCAAACGCAGAATATTCAAGTGCAGAAGACTTAAATTCAGAAGACTCAAATGCTAAAGTCTCAAATGCAGAATATTCCAGTGCACAAGATTCAAATGCGGAAGATTCAAATGCAGTTGATTTATATACAGAAGATTCAAGAGTAGAAGACTCAAATATAGAAGTCTCAAATATAGAAGTCTCAAATACAAAAGTCTTAAATACAGAAGTCTCAAATACAGAAGTCTCAGACACAGAAGACTCAAATATAGAAGTCTCAAATACAAAAGTCTTAAATACAGAAGTCTCAAATACAGAAGTCTCAAATACAGAAGACTCAAATACAAAATACTCAAATGCAAAACTCTTAAATACAGAAAATTCAAGGGTAGAAGACTCAAAGGCAGGAAACTCATTTGCAGAAAACTTATCTGCAAAAGTCAAATATTCATCTGTAGAAAAGTTAAATGTAGAAATCTTATCTGGGAGAGACTTATATACAAAAGCCTTATATGCAGAAGATATATATGCTGAGGATTTAACTGTAGAAGATTTATATGTAGAAGATTTATATGCACATGAGTTATATGCACATGATTTATATGCTGAAGATTTATACGCAGAAGATTTATATGCAGAAGATTTATATGCAGAAGATTTATATGCAGAACATTTAGAGGCAGAACATTTAAAGACAGAATATTTAAAGGCAGAACATATAAAGGCAGAAGATTTATATGCAGAAGATTCATCTGAACAAGACTCATCCGAAGAAGAATCATCGAAAGAAGAATTATCCAAAGAAGGATTATCCGAAAAAGAGTCATCCAAAGAAAACTCATTAAAAGAAAACTTATCCAAAGAAGTCTTACCCAAAGAAGACGTATCTAAAGAAGACTCATTAAAAGAAGTCTCACCCAAAGAAGACTCATCCAAAGAAGACTCATTAAAAGAAGTCTCACCCAAAGAAGACTCATCCAAAGAAGTCTCACCCAAAGAAGTCTTACCCAAAAAAGTCTCACCCAAAAAAGTCTCACTCAAAGAAGTCTCATTCAAAGAAGACTCATCCAATGAAGACTCATCCGAAAAAGACTCATCCGAAACAGACTCATCCGAAGAAGACTTGATACCTAAAAATGGACCATCCTTCAAAGACTTCCTAATTGAGCAACTCGAGCAGACAAAACGACACATGCAGTTAAGAATGAAAAAGCTGGAGGGCAAGACAATCGATCTTCTCATGGACAACAACCAAGACTTAACACAGGAAAACTTCGGCAAGACCACGATGGTTCGCCTGCGCATCAACTTGCTGTCTCAAAGGTACGAAATGAGCAAAAATTTGGTCTTGGACGATATCACCAATCTGAAGATTTCGTTGGACAAAATGGAGGCTCACGTCTTCAAAATCAACAAAAATCCAGAGCCTAAGACAGATCGCAAGTTTCTCGATTCTTTAGGAGAGTGCATCCATAGAAAATCATTAGTTATGGTTCTTTCTTGCGTCGAGAATCTGTTGATGAACGAAAAGACCTGTTTTGACGATGTTCTGAACGAGAATGTCTTTGACAATCCTTTCAAAGATAATCTTAGTACGATATTTTGCGGCGAGCAAAATCTTGGCGAGAGGGATCTTAAGATGGTAAATACTAGTCAGAATAATATTGAATTGAGCAATGCTAATTTGGGCAATCTTAATGAGAACAATCCTAAATCAAACACTTTTAAACTGAATAATCTTAACCAGATCAAATTAGACCAAACCAGTCATATCCAGATCAATATTGATCAAAACAGTCTTAACCAAAACAGTCTTAACCAAAATAGTCTTATCCAAAACAGTCTTAACCAAAATAGTCTTAACCAAAACAGTCTCAACCAAAACAGTCTTAACCAAAATAGTCTTAACCAAAACTGTCATAACCAAAATAGTCTTAACCAAAACAGTCTTAACCAAAACAGTGTTAACCAAAACAGTCTTAACCAAAACAGTCTTAGCCAAAACTGTCATAACCAAAATAGTCTTAACCAAAACAGTCTTAACCAAAACAGTCTTAACCAAAACAGTCTTAACCAAAACAGTCTTAACCAAAACAGTCTTAACCAAAACTGTCGTAACCAAAATAGTCTTAACCAAAACAGTCTTAACCAAAATAGTCTTAACCAAAACAGTCTTAACCAAAATAGTCTTAACCAAAACAGTCTTAGCCAAACCAGTCATAACCAAATCAGTCTGAACGAAAACAATCCTACCCAAAATAATCTCAATCTAAATAATCTCAATCAAAATAATCTCAATAAAAAAGAAACACAATCTTCGATGACCAAGGAAAACCCTAATTTGATTATGTGGCAGTACATGATGAACATCTACAAAGAACATTCTCAAAATCTGTTCAAGTACGAACACCAGCTCATGTTCGAATTGGACAATTTCGAACAAACTTATCTCTTTGATAGAAATGATCAAAGCGCTTGGCTGATAGACTTGCTCGAAGAAAAGGTGACTTCGCTAAAGAGCAAGTTATTCGACATCAAGAAGTGCAGAAGCATCTTGATGAGACAATTCGACTTGGCTTTGAAGACCATATCACAATGGAAGATCAAAATGGAAATCCTTGACCATGGTAAGCCTAAAGGTAAAGCCACTTGCCATCGAGGTTATTTACGTTTGAGACGACCTGGTAACTCTTTAAAGTGTGATGGTACTTTACAGAAACATGAATATTTCTTAAAGAAGCATGATCATTATTTGCAAATGCTGGGGAAGACTGTGAATCATCAGGATAACTGTTTGGAAAACAATGGGAACTCTTCAGAAAGTCATGATAACTCAAGTCGTGATATCTCAAGTCGTGATAACTCAAATCGTGATAACTCAAGTCGTGATAACTCAAGTCGTGATAACTCAAGTCGTGATAACTCAAGTCGTGATAACTCAAGTCGTGATAACTCAAGTCGTGATAACTCAAGACGTGATAACTCAAGTCGTGATAACTCAAGTCGTGATAACTCAAGTCGTCATAATTCTTCGAAAAATGATGATAACTCTCTGATAAAACATTTTTACTCTTGGGGCAATCATGGTAGCTCTTCAAAAAGTCATGGTAACTCTTCTAAAAGTCTTGGTAACTCTTTGCAAAGTCATGGTAACACTTCAAGAAATCATGGTAACTGTTCATCAAATAGCCATGATAATTCTTTGAAAATCCATGATAATTCTTTGAATATCCATGATAATTCTTTGAAAATCCATGATAATCGTTTGAAGATCCACAATAGCTCTTCGAAAAACCTTGATAACTATTTGAGAAACCTTGAGAATTCCTTGGAAAGTTTTTATAGTTCTTTTCAAACTCAGAAGTGCATCTTGAACGATTGCCAAAGATCTTGGAATAAAGACGAAAAGTCTTCTTTTAAGGATAGTGAAAACTCTTTGAAGGAAATTGAAAACTCTTCCGTGGAAAATAAAACCTTGGAAGGAAATAGAACCACTGTGGAAGAAAACAAAACCACTTTGGAAGAAAAGGAAATCTCGTTGGAACCAAAGGAAACCTCTTTGAAGAACAATCTAACATATTTAAAAAGAAAGAAAACACCATTAGAAGAAAATGAAACATCTTTGAAAGAAAACGAAATATCTTTCAAAGAAAACGAAACCTCTTGGAGAAGAAATGAAACCTTTTGGAGAAGAAATGAAACCTTTTGGAGAGGAAACGAAACATCTTGGAGAGGAAACGAAACCTCTTTGAAAGAAAACGTAACCTCTTTGAAAGAAAACGAAACCTCTTTGGAAATACCCGAAATTTCTTTTGAAGGAAAGGAAAGTTTTACCGACGAAAGCGAAACTCTTCAACAAGAAATCTGCAAATTGCTTCAAGAACTAGCTTCACTCAACATAAAAACTGAAGACCTCACCATGAAGCACTTCGAGCTGGTCCAAAAACATAAGAAATCACTAAAAGAAAAATCACAAATAACGGCACTATTGCAACAGCTCGGCAAAGACGAAAGGGAGCTAAAAAAGGAGTTGACTAAGGAGATTAATAACTTTGTTATAATCCGTCATGCTGAGAAAATGAAGCGGAAGGACTTGAAGCAATTAATCGAGGCTCACGAGAAGGTTATTCATAGTAAAAACATCATTAAGAGCGACATAGAATTTGTCTTTGAGAAGTTCGCACTTCAAAGAGATCTCGAAGAAATTCTGGGTAAGGAAGAGTTTAACGGTGCATCCGAATTGCAGATTCAAACTATCAAAAATATGTTTGAAGAACACGAAGAGAAAATGAGGGATTCGTGCAACGTTATCGATGAGAAACTGTTCCAATTGCAGCAGAGGCTTAATGGAATCGACGACAACATCGGGAAGTACCTCATTAATAACGCTACGAATTTGAAGTTGATAAACGAGGCGAAGAAGAAAGTCGAAGAGAAGATCTTCGAAAAAGTAATCTTTGAAGATTTGAGTGAAGTCGAGGAGAGTTCGGACAAATTCGAAAACGCGTTTCGGGAAATTTGTTCGTGGAATGTTGGAGTCGAAATGATTCTTCGAAATATGGAAGGTAATCTTCGGAAGTTCGAGAAGAAGTTTGGAGGTCTCGTTGAGAAGTTTTCGAGGATTAAAAACAAATTAGGGCAATTGGGAAATGATGAAGATGGGGCTAAACATAAGGTGAAAGTTGTGAATGGACGCGAAGAAGACAGTGAAGAAGATCAAGTGAAAAATGAAGAAATCAAAGAAGAAAATGAAGAAATCAAAGAAGAAAATATACAAATCAAAGAAGAAAATAAAGAAATCAAAAAAGAAAATGAAGAAGAACATGAAGAAGAAATCAAAAGAGAAACAGACAAAAGTGAAGATGAAGACAGTGTACCAGAAGCAGATAGGCACCAAAAACTCTTCTTCAGACATTCTGTGAGAATCGAAGAAGAAACCAAGAAAACGATCGACTTGGAAAATCAAATAAAGGAGGCGAAGGACTCAGTCTCCAATTACGAAACTCTCCTGGAAAAGAACTCGGAATTAAAGAAACAAATAGCCGAACAAGAGGATTTAATCGGTCCTTATCGGAAGTCCCTCGAAGGCTTCAAAATAGAAACATGGTTGCTTTTGAACGAAACCAACGTAATGGTTAAGGACTTAGTCTATAAGGAACGAGAGCTCGCTGACCAAATGGGCCACCAGAACAAAATGCAAAAGATCAAACATGTTCAAATGCACCAGGAGAAGTATCGAGAGCTTTTGAAGATAAACGAACATTGGAAGAAGGAAGAAGAAATCCAAGAGAGGGTTTTCGATAAACTGATGAGCGATCTTCGAGATCGAGGATATTCCCAGGATCGCTTAAACAAGATATTGGAACAAACTTGTTTGTCGACGAACAACAAAAGACAAAGCCTTGGCATATCGCCTCAGAACTTCAAATTAACTTTTCCGAAGTCGCCTTTGGAAAAAATCGATTCGAAGGGTTCCGGAAGTTTGCACGATAACTTGACTACTACGCCTACTAACTCGAAATCTGCGAAATTTACTTCTATTGATTATGTAATATCGCCTTGATAAAATTTGCTCGCTTTGTTTATATTAAATTGTCTTTTGTTTAGTTTTTTGTATAATTTGTAGGTTTAACTTTGTTTATTTATAGTTTTTTATTTTGTATTCTTTATATTTTGCATTCTTTATATTTTGCATTCTTTGAATGTTGTATTCTTTAAATGTTGTATTCTTTAAATGTTGTATTCTTTAAATATTGTATTCTTTGTATGTTCTTTTATTGCTTTTATGTTAAAGCATTCGACGGTTAAATTTTTATTGTTTGCATATTTGACGATGAATTATTCGATAAGAATAAAGAAAATAAACTAGTGAATCAGTAAACTGTGTTTTGCTTTAGGAAAACTCTGTCTTGTTCTCCGCATAAGAATGTTTGTACCCTTAAATAACCCCCCAAATCCTTTAGATTAAAAACTGTCTTGAAAAAGTCTCACAAAGATAGCGAAAAATCGACAAATAAAAAAAACTAATAAATTACTCATTAGGTAAACTAAATAATAATAACAAACAATACTTATAACACAAAAGCATGCAGGCAAAAGATAAGATTGTTTACTAATGTAGCGACGAATCTCAAATTCGTCCGATTCTCGCACTTTTTTATCAAAGACGAACGTAGAATAGTCTTCCTTGTCTAAAACCAATCAACAGGTGTGCGCCTTGTGCAAGAACGTACGTTAGCGAGAATCGGACGACTTTGTGATTCATCGCTATATTAGTAAGCCTTTTGATTTGAAATTTGATTAAAAAGATACATTGTATGACAGGAGACAAAACTGCAAAGTTTTAACCCCATATACCCCCTAAGGGGGCGGAAATTAAATAAATAAGTTTCGATATTTTAATTTTTTTACACCGTTTCTAAATGATAGATTAATTTGAGATTTTCCACAAATAATCCTTTTATGTAGTGCCATTTGTGAAAATATTGGGACCCCCTGGGGGGCTTTATTATTTAAAAAAAAATGCATATTTATTTTTTGAGCTTCTCGGGGGGTACCTAGCCGGTTCGGCACAATCACCAATTTTTAGTATACTATGTGTTCATGGGTTAGTTATAACATATTAAAAATGCATCCAATTTGGAATAGTAGAACAGGATGAAAAATAATAAAATCGCACTATAAACGAAGTCAATACCTATATGTATTATGCTTTAATGAATATGAACAAGGAATATGTTAGTTCCAAACACTTTTTT